>JAHFWI010000147.1:0-87185 GCA_028554975.1 Himalopsyche kuldschensis
GGAGATGAAATACAACGGGTTACAGGTAGAAAAGATGAGTTTCATGAAGTAGATGAATTTATTTGCAATGGTTGTCGTTTTGACCACAAAGAGGTTTCTGATTGGGTGATTGAAGTACCAAAGAAATTAGAAAAATTATCTGTAATCAATCAAAATAATTATACCCAAAAATTGCAAAAAGTAGAAATAGCTACTGAAAATCAAATTTTATTGGGAAGAGAACAAGACAGAGAAAAAATTAGCATGAAAGAAATTCCTCTCGATAAATAAAGATATTTAATACAAAAAAATGGACTGTACATTTATTATAGATAAGAGCATTATAATACTAAGCGTATTTGCTATCACAATGTTGATGGCAATGTACTCTACTTTAGCAGAAAGAAAGATAAGTATATTTTTACAAGACCGTGTTGGTCCAAACAGAGCAGGACCTTCAGGTCTCTGGCGCCCATTAGCTGATGGATTAAAATTATTTTCTAAAGAAGAATTTTCCCCTAATACACCCAACCGTTTTTTATTCATCATAGGTCCAGCAATAGCTATGAGTACAGCCCTTATGACATCGGCAGTAATTCCGTGGGGAGATAAATTGCATCTTTTTGGACGAGATATCATCTTACAAGCAACAGACATTGACGTTGCTTTATTATACATTTTTGCTGTAGTTTCCGTAGGTGTTTATGGTATTATGATTGGCGGATGGGCTTCAAACAACAAATTTTCCTTTTGGGTGCAGTACGTGCATCCTCCTCTCAAATGATTTCTTATGAAGTAGCTATGGACTTTCTATCATTGCATTGTTGATGATGACAGGTACGCTTTAGCTTAAAAGAAATAGCTATGCAACATGGTTTTCATTGAATGCCTTTTATCAACCTGTTTCATTTTTTAATATTTTTAATTTGCGCCTTTGCAGAAACCAACCGTACACCTTTTGATTTGGCAGAATGTGAATCTGAATTGATTGGCGGTTACCATACAGAATATTCTTTCTATGAAAATGGGGTTTCTATCTCTTTGCAGAATATGCTAATATGTTTGTGTCTTCAGCTATTTTGGCAACCCTTTTCTTTTATGGTTACAATTATCCAGGGATGGCCTGGGCTGTAGAACACTGGGGCGTAAATCTTGCAAAATATTTTGGAATAGTTGTTTTGTTTGCGAAAATATGTGCCTTTATTTTCTTGTTTATGTGGGTACGTTGACTATTCCACGTTTTAGATATGATCAATTGATGAATTTGGGTTGGAAAATTTTAATACCACTTTCTATTCTTAATATCATTGTTTGCGGTATAGGTATTTTATTTTTTTGATGAATAATTAGATGTTAAAAATAAAATAAATGGCGATTCAAATTGTTATACATGATGAATTGATAATGAGTAAAATATTACTTATTAGAGAACAAAAAGTAATGATTGACAGAGATTTGGTAGAGTTATATGGTGTAACAACCAAACGATTGAATGAATAAGTAAAAAGAAATATAAAACGTTTTTCAAATAATTTTATGTTTCAATTGACCGATATTGAAAAAGAACAACTGGTCGCAAATTGCGACCACCTAAGTAAATTAAAATTTTCATCAACATTGCCTTATGTTTTTACAGAACACGGTACAATGATGCTGAGAAATGTTTTAAACAGTGATAGAGCTATCGAATTTAGCATTAGAATTGTTGAAGTATTTATCAAAATGAGAGAATATTTAACCGAAAAATTAAATGTAAAATTAGATATTGAAGAAATAAAAAAGAAACTAACCAACCATGACAAAAACATTGAATTGGTTTTTAGTTATTTTAGATGAATTGATTGAAAAACAAGACAACAAGCTAGAAAGAAATAAAATTGGATACAAAAAATAAAACCATGTCAATACAAAATATATCCTTATCGGGAAGGAAAAAAGAAGTTTCTAACAAAAAAATGACCTTTGTAGAAAGTCTTTATTTGGTAGCCATAGGAAAAGGTTTGGCGGTAACCATCAAACACTTTTTTAAGAAAAAAGTAACCATTCATTACCCAGAACAAGTGCGTGAAATGAGTCCTGTATATCGTGGACAACACATGCTGATGCGTGATGATGAAGGCAGAGAACGTTGCACCGCTTGCGGGCTGTGTGCATTGTCTTGTCCAGCCGAAGCCATTACCATGAAAGCAGAAGAAAGAAAAACTAGCGAAAAACATTTGTACCGAGAAGAAAAATATGCTTCTATTTATGAAATCAATATGTTGCGTTGTATTTTTGTGGTTTGTGAAGCTTGGCATGCCCAAAACAGACCATTTATTTGACTACCTCCAAAAAAATAGTTGCCTCTGAATATAACAGAACAGACTTCATTTACGGAAAAGACAAATTAGTAATGCCGTTAGATTTGGCAATTGCCAATGGAAAAAAAGCAATTGTATAAAAATAAGAAAAATATATGTTATTAAATCTCTTCTACATCCTATCAACCCTTACTTTGGCTACGGCTTTGCTTACCATTTTGAGTAAAACCCCTATTCATTCCGCTATCTATTTGGTTATCTGTTTCTTTTCTGTGGCGGGACATTATTTACTATTCAATGCACAATTTTTGGCAGTAGTCCATATTATGGTCTATTCTGGGGCTATTATGGTGCTTTTTCTATTTACAATTATGTTGATGAATCTTAACAAAGAAGATGAACCCCATAAACCCATTGCCGCAAAAATAGCCGCAGTTGTTTCTTTTTGCTTGGTAGGCTTCGTTATTTTAGCAACATTTATCAAAACACAAACACCCCATACTTATACAACCACAGGTTTGGATTTTCAATCCATCAAAAAACTGGGACAAGTATTGCTAGATGGTAAAAGTGGTTTTATGGTGCCTTTTGAGTTTACCTCTGTATTGCTTTTGGTTGCCATGATTGGTGCTGTTTTATTGTCTAAAAAAGAAAAAATAACTAATTAATATGCAAAATATATTAACCCAAATTGGCATAGACAATTACATTTATCTCTCGGTACTTTTATTTTGTATCGGAATATTTGGCGTATTGTACCGCAGAAATGCCATCATCGTTTTTATGTCTATCGAAATTATGCTAAACGCTGTAAATTTACTATTTGTAGTATTCTCTACCTACCATCAAGATGCACAGGGGCAAGTTTTTGTTTTCTTTTCTATGGCAGTTGCCGCCGCAGAAGTTGCTGTAGGATTAGCTATTTTGGTTTCTATTTTCAGAAATCTTAATTCTATTGACATTGATAATCTTAAAAAATTAAAAGGATAAAAGCAGATGGAAACGAATTTAATTTTACTCTTACTATTAGCCCCATTCGCAGGTTTTCTATTCAATATTTTTATAGGAAAAAATATAAATAAAACTGTTTCAGCAACTATTGCAACACTTTGCATCGCTGTTTCTTTTGCTGTTGCACTTTATTTTTTTATGTTAATCAACCAAACAAAACAACCTATTGATGTACAATTATTTGAGTGGATTCATATCAGTAATTTCAATGTGAATTTCGGTTTTTTATTAGATCAATTATCTTTGCTTTGGTTGTTGTTTATTACAGGAATAGGAACGTTAATTCATACCTATTCTATCAGTTATATGCACGATGACCAGCATCAGTACAAATTTTTCGCATACCTTAACCTATTCATTTTATTTATGATGATTTTGGTTATGGGAAGCAATTTGTTTATGATGTTTATTGGCTGGGAAGGCGTTGGACTTTGTTCTTATTTGTTAATTGGTTTTTGGTACAAAAATCAAAACTACAATGATGTCGCCAAAAAAAGCATTTATAATGAACAGAATTGGTGATTTGGGTTTTTTGATTGGGATTTTTATTTTAGGTAAATTATTCAATACATTGGATTTTATCGAATTAAAACAAATAATTATCAATTTCAATTTTAAAACAACAAACACAAATATTTGGTTTTTGTCTTCACTTGCCGCCCTTTGTCTCTTTATTGGAGCTTGTGGAAAATCTGCACAAATACCTTTATATACATGGTTGCCAGACGCAATGGCAGGACCAACACCTGTTTCTGCATTAATACACGGCCGCAACCATGGTAACTGCTGGTATATTCATGATTGTAAGGTTAAATTTTTTGTTTGATATAACGCCTGACGTTCAAAATATTATTGCCATTGTAGGTGCTCTTACAGCTTTGATGGCAAGAACTATTGGTTTGGTGCAAAATGATATTAAAAAAGTATTGGCCTTATTCTACCGTTTCCTCAACTAGGGTTAATGTTTTTAGCCTTAGGGTTTGGGGCTTATGAAGTGGTTGTTTTTCATGTCATTACACACGCTTTTTTAAAGCCTGTTTATTCCTAGGTTCAGGTTCAGTGATTCATGCTCTAAACGGCGAACAGGATATGCGTAAAATGGCGGACTCAAAAAAGCAATGCCCATCACTTTTATAACCATGTTGATTGCCTCTTTGGCTATTTCAGGCATTTTCCCGTTGGCTGGATTTTGGTCTAAAGACGAAATTTTAATGACCGCTTTTCATCACAACAAAATTTTGTGGATAATTGGTTCTTTGGCTTCCATAATGACCGCTTTTTATATGTTTAGGCTGATTTTCTTAACCTTCTTTAAAGAATTTAGAGGTACAGAAGCACAAAAACATCATTTGCACGAAAGTCCATCCTTAATAACCATTCCATTGATTGTATTGGCATTTTTATCCTTTGTAGGAGGTGCAATTAGCTTACCAGGAAATTCTTGGTTGAATGCCTATTTAGCACCTATTTTTTTACAAGAAAAACATGAACACGCTTTGGATGGCACTGCTTATATGCTTATGGCTATTGCTTTTGTCGGGGCATTGGTAGGCATTGCTATTGCATTTTTTAAATACATACAACAAGCCTTAGTACCATCTGAAGATGCCAAAATTACAGGAATTTCAAAAATCTTATACAACAAATATTATATAGATGAAATTTACAATGCGGTATTTGTAAAACCTTTGAAAGGCTTGTCTAGTTTTTGTATTAACTTTGTAGAAACAGCTTTGTCTAGTTTGGTTTTTAGCTTGGTAAATTTCGTAAATGGTATTGGACAACAAGGTAAAATCATCCAAAATGGAAGCATTGGTTTTTACCTATTTGCTATGGTTTTAGGTATTTGTAGTATATTAACTTATTTTTTTTTAGCACAATAATTTTATCATAATGAACGTAACAATCCTATTAATAATTCTCTTTTTAGGTGCTATTGCTACCTATATGTCAGGCAATAAATTAGCACCTAAAGTTGCATTGCTCTTTAGTTTGATTGCTTTGGGGAGTGCCGTTACTTTACTATTTAATTTTCAAAATGGTGCAGACATCAATTATTTTTCTTGCTGGATCTTAAATCCTAATATAAACATAGCTCTCAAAGCAGACGGTTTGTCCCTAGTCATGGTTTTATTAACAACTGGTTTACTACCATTGATTATTTTTTCTTCTTTTCGAAATGAATTTCAAAGTGCAAAAAATCTCTATGCTTTGATTCTATTTATGGCTTTTGCTATGGTAGGAACATTTTTATCAGCAGACGCATTTTTGTATTATATTTTTTGGGAATTGGCATTAATTCCTATCTATTTCATTGCTTTAATTTGGGGCAATGGTGATACCGATGATAGAAAAGATGCCGTTGTTAAATTCTTTATTTACACTCTTGCAGGTTCTTTGTTTATGTTGGTTGCCTTTATTTATTTGTACCAAAAAGCAGATTCTTTTTTACTAGAAGACTTATATAAACTAAAATTATCAAGAGAAGAACAATACTGGATTTTTGGTGCATTTTTCTTGGCGTATGCCATCAAAATCCCTATCATACCTTTCCATACATGGCAAGCAAAAGTATATCAAAAAGCACCGACGGTTGGCACGATGCTTTTGTCTGGCATCATGCTAAAAATGGGCTTGTACAGCATTTTGCGTTGGCAATTACCTTTGGCACCTTTGGCGCTGAAAGATTGGCAACCTGTTTTGTTGGGTTTGAGCATTGCGGGCGTTGTTTACGGTGCTATTGTAGCCTTGAAACAAAAAAGATTTAAAGAAATTATTGGCTTACTCTTCACTTTCTCACGTAGGATTGATAGCGGCTGGGGCTTATACATTAACAGAAGATGGAATGCAAGGGGTTGTTTTACAAATGATTGCACATGGCTTTGTGGTAGTTGGTTTGTTTTTTGTAGCCGAAATAATTTACAGACGTTTTGAAACCCGAGAAATTGCCGAAATGGGTGGCATCAGAGTACAATCTACCAAATTTACCTCTATGTTTATGTTGTTGGTTTTGGCTTCGGTAGCCTTGCCTTCAACGTTTAATTTTGTGGGGGAATTTACCACTTTGTATAGCCTTTTTCAGATAAATATAGGCTGGGCAATAGTGGCAGGAACGACTATTATTTTAGGTGCTTATTATATGCTTAAAATGTTTCAAAATGTAATGTTGGGGGAGGCAGATAAAAAAATATTTTCAGAAATTACCCTACAAGAAAGCATTGTTTTTGTAGTAACTATAGCCGTTTTGTTGTTCTTTGGTTTGTACCCAAAACCAATTACAGATTTAATACACAATTCATTACAAGAAATATTGGGACAGATAAATAGGTAACAAGAATTTTTATTTAAGAAAATAATTTTATATGAAAGTTCAAATATTATTTTTAACGTTTTTCGTTTGCTTAATTTCTTGTAATAAAGAAAATTTTGAAGTAGAAAAAACGGAAATTAAAGTTTTACAAAAAGCCGAAATTAATAAATTAAAAATAACTGATTTGTATTCTGAATATTATTTTCAAAACCCACAACCTGAAAAAGACAAAATTATTAAAGAAAAAAGTAGATATAATGATGTCGGGAGACCATTTGGCATTTCTGAAAGACAATGGAATGAAAAAAAATTAAACGAATTAAATATAAACACGAATAGAAATGATATTTCAGAAGAAGATTTCAAGAAATGGATGGCTGAAGCAAATAAACAGACTGAAAAAGATAAATTAGATAAGAAAAATGAATTATTTAATTCAGATAAAATAGGTTTTGAACAAAAATTGATATTAAAAAACAACACAAAAGAAACTATTGAAAATGCAATTATAACGACACTAATTGTTTATCAATTCAATAACAAAAATTATACATTCATTAAAGAATATTCTATTTTAAAAAAGAATGAAATTTGGAATACTGACGAACAAAAAAATATTGTAATTGATAATGTTATTTCATATTCGTATAATTTTGAGGAGAAAATTTTCAAATTGCATAAACCTAAAAATGTATCAATTGAGGTTTATTTAAAAGCAAAAAACTCGGTTGGTTTTATTAATTATTCAAAAGGATATATTAATTCAGATATTGATACCTCAAATGGATACAATAAAATATTTAGAAATTACGATTATATAAATGATTTTGGTGAAATAAAAGAAAGAATGCTTACAGAGGTTGAAAAAAAGACTTTAGGGCAAAATATATACAAAGAAAATGTCAAAAATTAGACTTGCTGGTAAATTCGTTACCTTTGTAAGATGAAATTAAAAATATAAGACACCTCTGTGATTGTTGGTTACTTTGATAAAGTGTTTGAGGTTATCACACTTTAGAAATACGAACACCAAAAGAAATATTTAGAGATGAAAACGAATAATTTTAAAAAAGAGAAAGATTTTGATTGTATAAAAATGAAATACAGACGAAATTATATGAAAAGATTAAAAATTTAACATTTAAAGAACAAAGAGAGTTTATTTCAAAAATGTTAAATTCTAATATAGCGGAAATATAAAAACATGTTTACATTAGAACAGATAAAAGAAGTGCATTCCAAAACAAAAACAGGTGCATATTTTCCACAAGATATAATGAAATTAGGTGTAATTGTTTATGATGCGTATGTGTCAGATAGGTATACAAGGCAGAACAATGAATTATTAATACAAAATATACCGCTAGCGTAAAAAATGAATACCCCAATTTATACTTGTTTTTGGTTTGATGGGCAAGCCAAAGCAGCCGTAGAATATTATTGTTCTATTTTTAAAAATTCAAAAATCATATCAGAAAACCCAATGGTTATCAATTTTGAATTGAATGATACTAGATTCATGGCATTGAATGGAGGACCAGAATACAAATTTTCGCCAGCAACATCATTTGTTTTGGAATGTGAGAATCAAGAAGAAATAGATTATTATTGGGGAAAACTAGGTGAAGGTGGCAAATATAACCAATGCGGTTGGTTGGATGATAAATTTGGAATAACATGGCAAGTCATACCGAGTATTCTGAAAGAACCAATGTCCGACCCAGAAAAAAGTGAACGTGTAGTACAAGCATTTTTAAAGATGACAAAATTTGACATTGAGATATTAATAAACGCTTAGAGAAATAAATAATTAAAGATAAAAAATGAATACATTAATAGCCATATCGGCACTTGGTATTTTATGCCTAATTGCTGAAATATTTAATTTAAGAAAAGCCATTGTACCCTTTGTAATTGTAGGATTATTAGGTGTTTTGGGCATGACGATAAGCCAAATTTATTGTCCAGAACAATCATTCTTCAACAACATGGTGGTTGATACCAATTTTTCTAGAGCATTTTCTAGTTTATTTATCTTGCTTACCGTTTTTTTTGTGGGTTTGAGTCATTATTTCTACAAAGATATTCCTAGTAAATTGTCTGACTTTGTAGCCATTAAAGTATTTTTATTGACAGGTGCAGTGTCTATGGTTTCGTTTGGTAATTTGTCCATGTTTTTTATTGGAATAGAAATATTATCTATCGCTTTATATATTTTGGCTGTGAGCCAACGGTTGAACTTAAAAAGCAATGAAGCAGGCATGAAATATTTTCTCATGGGATCATTTGCTTCGGGTATCATTTTGTTTGGAATATGCCTTATTTACGGAGCAACAGGCTCTTTTGATGTCTTAAAAATAACTATGTATGCAAAAGGAACAAGTGTTATTTCTTGGTTTCCAATAGGCGTTATATTATTGAGCATCGGTATGTTGTTCAAAATAGCGCCTGTCCCTTTCCATTTTTGGGCACCCGATGTTTATGAAGGTTCACCAGCATTAACAACCGCCACCATGAGTACGTTGGCGAAAATTGTAGCCATGGCAACTTTTTATAAATTAATCAATTTCTTACTACCAGAAATACCTTGTAATTTTCAATTTTTGATCGTTACTTTGGCTATTGCCTCTATGACTTTGGGTAATGTAATGGCGTTGAGACAAAAATAATGTAAAACGTATGTTGGCTTTCTCGGGTATATCGCACGCAGGTTTTATGTTACTGACTTTGTTAAGCCAACCGACATCTGCCAATACATTATTATATTATACAACAGCTTATGCCTTGGCGGGAATTGCTCGATTTGCCGTTATTTTGTTTGTAAATGGGAACAAAGAAAATGAAGATATTACTAATTTTAATGGACTAGGAAAACAACATCCTATAATGGCTTTTGTGCTAACTTCTACTTTGTTATCTATGGCTGGCATCCCCATTTTCTCTGGATTTTTCGCCAAATTTTTTATATTATCAGACACCTTAAAAGCAGGTTTTTTAGTAGCTGTCATTGCAGGTATTATCAACTCTATAATAGCTGTAGGTTATTATTTTAAAGTAATCTTGGCTATGTACACCAAAGAGACTGAGAGTCAAAAAGTAGCAATACCTCTACCATATTTATTGATTGCTATAATTGCTATTGTGTTAAATATTATTTTAGGACTTTCTCCTGATTTATTAATGGGAGTTATTTGAAATTAAAGAAAATAATTATTTGTATAAGATAAAAAATGAATACTCATCAGAATAATATAAATAATAAATTTTCAGAATTAGAACAAAAAGAGAAATGAAATTTTATTACATTTAACCCGTTGGGTGTAATTATTGGAAATGAAATAAATTGATTAAATATTGGTCAAGATACTGAAATTAAGTATATTGAAGTCGGTAAACAAACCAATATCGATGTCAAATATAGTAAAAAATTATTACAGAGTTTTAGAAGTTATAAGTTCTTTGAATTGTGAATTAGAATATAAATCAGATGTTGGTAGAAAGCAAAAAATGTCTGATTTAGAAGTAGTCGCATTGAGTTTAACAGCTGAATTTATGTCTATTGATAGCGAGAACTCCTTATTTAAGGAGATAAATAGTAAGCATATTTCTAATTTAATCGAACGAAGTCAGTTCAATAAAAGAAGGCAAAAATTGTTTTTCTTTTTAGAAGAAGTAAGAACAAAATTATCCTCACGATTTTTAGAATTTGAAGATTATTTTATTGTGGATAGTATGCCTTTGGAGATATGCAAATTTGCTCGTCATCGAAGAATTAAAATCCGTAAGAATGAGTTTGAAACTGATCCTTCAAAAGGATTTGTGCTTCTCAAAATAACTGGTTTTACGGTTATAAATTACATGGAGTTTGTTCAATTGATGGCGTTTTTCATTCTTTAGATATTACAAAAGCAGAAGTTCACAACGTTCATTTTTTTTGAAAAATATAAAACAACAAATGTCTGATTGTGTGTTGCTTGGAGATAGAGCTTATTTGTCGCAAAGCATTCAATTAAATTTATTTTAAACCATAAATATCAAATTAGAAACGCCAAAAAGAGGTAATAAAAAAGATTATAAGCCACAACCTTATATTTTTAGAAAATCAAGAAAAATAATTGAAACATTATTTTCGCAGTTATGTGACCAATTTAGAATTAGAAACAATTACGCTAAAACTTTTGAGGGTTTTAAAACAAGAATTTTAGCCAAAATAACAGCATTAACATTGATTCAGTATATCAATAAATTTATATTTGATAGACCAATAAACAATATTAAAAAATCAAAAATTTAATTACACCCAACGGGTTATATTTAAATCAATTTTAAAATAAACGGAAGGTGTTATAATAGGCAGATATAGAGAAGGTTTGAAAGATGTTTAATTTTTATAAAAAACAATTATGTTAATTATTCAAAAGTAACTTACTTTTGTAATCTAAAAATAACAAATTATGTATTCTATTGTAAAACATTTTCATAGTGGTTGGGCTTATTTAGTGATTTTGATTGCTGTAGTATTTTTATTTTATACCTTTATGTTGTTTACTGCAAAAAAAGAGTATTTAGGATCTTACATTAAAATAGCAAAATTAGCTACCTTAGTTTTTCATGTACAATTTATACTTGGCATAGCTTTGTTGGCAACATCACCAATTACCTGTACCGCTCTTGAAAATATGGGAGAAACGATGAAAAATGCTCCATTACGGTTACACTTGATAGAACACCCAATATGTATGTTGGTTTCTGTAGTACTAGTAACCATAGCTAATGCTAAAATTAAAAGAACCAATAGGGTTAATTTTAGTATTGTAGCATTAGTCTCTATCGCTGTATTGTTTGTATTGAGTAGAATACCCTATAATGTATGGTTGGCTTAATCCTTCCTAAAAATGATTAAGAATGATTTTCTAAAATATCAAGCTCAAACAACTCAGTTTTCTGCGGCTTTTGAGGTAGATTATGCTAAAGAAAATTATATTTATGGTAAAGATGGTAAAGGGTATTTAGATTTTGTGGCAGGAGTTTCGGCTAATACACTAGGACACTCTCATCCAAAAATAGTAGAAGCAATAGTGTCTCAGGTTCATAGAAACCTTCATGTCATGGTGTATGGAGAGTATGTGCTGGATAAACCATTAGGGTTATGTAAATTGCTAGCGGAATCATTGCCATCACCACTTACAACTACATATTTGCTAAATTCTGGAGCTGAAGCCATTGATGTCGCTCTAAAATTAGCCAAAAGATATACGGGGCGGGAACAAATAATATCTTTTCATAATGCATATCATGGTAACACGCATGGGGCAATGAGTGTTTCTAGTAACGAGCAACAGAAAAGAGCTTACAGACCTTTGCTACCATGTATAGATTTTATTCATTTTAATAACGAGTATGATTTAGAATTCATTACCACAGAAACGGCAGCGGCAATAGTAGAAACTATACAAGGAGCAACTGGATTTATATTACCTGAAAATGATTATCTAAAAAAACTAAAACAACAGTGTACTGATGTTGGAGCATTGCTTATTTTGGACGAAATACAACCAGGTTTTACTCGTACAGGTAAGCTTTTCGCATTCCAATGGTTTCATTGTGTACCAGATATATTGGTAATGGGTAAGGGAATGGCTAGCGGAATGCCTATAGGGGCTATAACGGCTAGTCATGAAGTGATGAATGTTTTTAGTCATAATCCTAAACTGGGTCACATTACTACTTTTGGTGGAAATCCTGTGGTAGCGAAAGCAGCATTGGCTACTTTAGAGGTATTAAACACTTCTAATTTAATGATGGAGGTAGCTGAAAAGGAAATACTATTCAGAAGCTTATTAGTGCATTCAAAAATAATGACGATACAAGGCATGGGATTGATGCTGTCGGTACAACTGAAAAGTGCAATGTACTGTTTGAAAGTAGCTGAAAGATGCATGCAAAAGGGTTTAGTTGTGTTTTGGTTGCTATACCGCACAGATTTTATGCGTATAACCCCACCATTGACTATTACCTTAGAGGAGATAAAAAAGGGTTGTGAGATAATTCTTGAAACATTAAATGAGATTGATTAAATACCTATTATTTTTCTTAGCGTTTCTTGCCGTTTTATCTTACCATTGACCGTTCTACAAAAATCATCTAACCAATAAATCTCTTTCGGATAAGCATATTTAGGTAAAATAATTTTTGTTAAATTAGGCTCTATTTTCTCTTTTCCTTCAATGATTAGAATAACCCTTTGTCCTAGTTTTTCATCTGGTAATCCAGCTATTATAAAAGGGTTTGAGATTATTTTTTGTAATAATAACTCTATCTCTTCAGGATTTATTTTCACTCCACCCGTGTTGATTATATTGTCTATCCTACCAATTAGTTTAAATCTTTTATGATCAACTAATTGTACAATATCGTTTGTTTCAATAGTGCTTTCATTCAGTTGTGGGGCTTTTATAACCAAACAATTATTTTCATTAATGCTTATTTTCACATTGGGCAAACATTCAAAATAATCATTTTTAGGTTTTGATAAACGCCGCATGGCAATGTGTGAGATTGTTTCCGTCATGCCATAGGTTTCAAAAATATGGGTAGATCTATTACCTAATTCTGTTTTTAATCTTTCATTTATACTGGTGCCACCAATAATTAATTTATTTATTTTTTCTATAGCACTTAAGTATTTTTCTACCTGTAAGGGTACCATTGCACAAAAACAAAAACCTTGTCTTAAAAGATTGTTTAAATTCTGAGTAGGATTAACAATTGTGATATTTAATTTTAGAATCAGAGCTCTCACTAACATCATTTTCCCTGCAATATAATCTGTAGATAAACAAAGCAATGCTGTATCACCTTCTTTTAACCCTAGGAATACACTTGTTGCTACGGTGTTATTAACCATAGATTCTTTCTTCAAAAGAATAGATTTTGGGGTGCCAGTAGACCCTGATGTCATAACGATTATAGAATCTGACGAGTCAAACCATTGGGTGAAAAAAGAGGTTACAGAAATAAATTTTTCTCCACAAATTTGTTTTATTTTGGTAAGATTAATGGCTGTTGAAAAATCAAGTTTTATAGACATTAATTCGTTTTTAGTATTACAAAAAAGCCTTGGTTAAATAAATTATTCAAACAAGGCTTTTAAAATATTTTCAATAAAATAAACCGATTAAATTACTTTATTTTTCACTAAATATTCTGCTATTTGCACAGCATTTAGTGCCGCACCTTTTCGTATTTGATCACTAACACTCCAGAATGTAATTCCCTTAGGATTTGTTAAATCTTTACGAATCCTACCAATATATACGTCATCTTTTCCTGACAAGAATAATGGCATTGGGTATTCTTTTGCCTGTGGGTTATCTTGCACAGTTATTCCTTCTGCGTTCTTTAACGCTTCACGTACTTGCTCTAAGCTTAATTCTTCTTCTGTTTCTACCCAAATACTTTCCGAATGAGCTCTCATCACAGGTACACGTACACAAGTAGCCGAAACGTCTATATCAGAATGCATAATTTTTTTGGTTTCGTAGTACATTTTCATTTCTTCTTTAGTATAGCCGTTTTCTGTAAAAACATCTACTTGAGGAATCAAATTTAGAGCCAATTGGTATGCAAATTTATCATTATGAACCGTTTTATTTTCGGCAACTTCTTTTATTTGTTGCACCAATTCATCCATAGCTACAGCACCTGCACCACTTGCAGATTGGTAAGTAGAAACATGCACTTTTTAATTTTAGAAAGTTTGTCAATTGGTTTTAAAGAAACTACCATTTGGATGGTTGTACAATTTGGGTTTGCAATGATATTTCTAGGCGTATTCAAAGCATCTTCCGCATTTACTTCAGGGACTACTAACGGCACGTCATTGTCCATACGGAAAGCAGATGAATTATCAATCATTATAGTCCCATGTTTGGTAATTGTTTCTGCAAATTCTAACGAAGCACTACCCCCAGCAGATACTAAGGCTATACCAATACCTTTAAAATCATCGTTATGTTGTAATTCCTTTACGTCATATTCCTTACCATTGAATGTATATTTGTTTCCCACACTACGTTTTGAACCAAAAAGAACTAATTCTGTTAGGGGAAAATTTCGTTGCTCTAAAACTCGTAGAAACTCTTGCCCTACCGCACCGCTTACGCCTACAATTGCAATCTTCATATTATTTATATGTGTTATTATTTTTATTTAAACTCTATTATGGCATCTGTACCAGAACCACTTTTTATGGTATTATTAACAGCCTTTGACCAATCTATTGCTGGGTAGTAAATTTTTTAGGTGCTTTACTTAATAACGTTATAGTGCACAAGCCGTCCTTATTATAATGATTCACTATAATTATTTTTTATTTAAAATCATTTTAAGATTAATGACACGAACAAGTTGCACACGCCGTTAATAACATTGCTGTTAGAAGAAACGTTATGCTTAAAATTATTGTTTTAAAACTTACTTCATTCATAATAATTGTTATTTGTTTAACAAAATTCTTCGTAGACTTGGGCTAAATTTTCAGCAATTGTTTCCGCCGAGTTTCCCTCTATGTGGTGACGTTCTAGCATGTGTACCAACTCACCATCTTTAAACAAAGCTACTGCTGGTGATGATGGAGGAAAGGGCATCATAAACTGACGGGCTTTATTCACCGCCTCTACATCAAAACCTGCAAAAACAGTAATTAAATGATCAGGTTTTTACCCATACTGATGGATTTTATTACACACCAGGTCTAGCGCCGACCTGTCGCACAACCGCATACTGAGTTTAGCATAACTAAGGTGGTGCCTGATTCATTAATTGCATTAGTTACCTCTTCCGCACTTGTTATATCTTGAAAACCATTGGTTGTTAATTCTGCCTTCATAGGCATTACCATTTCTGCTGGATACATATTCTTTTAAGTTTTTTTTGAATGAAAATTATATAGTAACAAATTTAAGTATAAAAATATAATAATATGTGTTCATTCTAAAAAAATATAGGATAATAAATCAAGTGTTATTTCTTAATCATCATTTAATTCAAAAACATAAAGAGTTGATTCAATAATGGAAATATTTATTAATGGTAACAAAATAATAAAACCCCGTCTTTGGTAAGTTTTAAAAAATTGACCTAGCACATAGCTCAAAAATTTATTTTACAATATAACCATCAATTATCTTATAAATTTCTTCTCTTGATGCATCAGGTTTTAAAGCAAATAATTTCATAAACAATGGTTGCTTATCTGCTGAAGTTTGCATTACCAAGTCTTCATCTTTTACAAAAATAGTTTCCCATTTGTCACGAACTTTTTTCCAAATCAAAGCATTTTTTTTCCAATAATTTTGAGCAATTATACATTTTGAATCGTCAACTTTATTGTATGCGTCAAATCCTTTCTCTTTGGCTAACAAAAAATCGTTTCCACTATCGCTTCTCACAATTTTCTCATTATCTTGGTTGTGAATCCATCCATCTTTCTTGATTTCGTGTGTATTAGTACGTTTCAAAACATTATAATCACTCCTCACAGTATGTTCACGTCTTGGCAAAGGTGCATCGGTAGTATTTGTCCAAAAATGGCGACCATCAACGTGCAACCAAGTTGTTGAACCTTCATATCTAGGACTATCATCAACCTGATAAACACGTTGAGTCCATTGTCCTTTTACCTCGCTTTTTGATTTTGTTTCAAAATTCCAAGTCAAATCTTTTTTAAAATCATAAAACTTAGTGTTTTCAAATTCCCAATCTTGTCGCCAATGCTTCACAATATCATCTTCGGTTTTGCCAGTAATTAAAATGTGTTGCATTACTATTTTGTTTTCTTGGTCTTCTACCAATTCAACCCATTCTAAACCATAATCATATTTGGTTTTAGACGGTTTGTACAAACTATCTTTTGTAAATTGAAATGTTTCGGCAAAATTAAACTTCACTTCATAGCAACCGCACATTGATTTTATGGATTTTTGATCTGTCGCTTTTTTATCATTTTGGGCATTTACAAATTGTCCCAATAAGGATATAACTAAAATTAAAATTATTTTTTTCATTGTATATAAGTTTTAAAATTTCTTTTGCAAATATATTAATTATTTTTATTTAGAATGAATTAAAATAATTAATATATTTGCAAAAAATAATTTAATATGCAGTTTAAACTTAAAATAATTATACTCCTATTCATAAGTTCATTTTATGCTTATTCTCAAGAAAAAAACATAAATAACGATTCAATCAAAACAAATACTTTACAAGAAGTTATAGTAACAGCAACAAGAACCGAAAGACAATTATCGTCTTTACCTCTTCCTGCTCAAATAATATCAAAAGCACAAATTAAACAAACAGGAGCATTAAAATTAAATAATATTCTAGAAGAACAAACGGGTTTAATTATTGTTCCTGATTTTGGTGGTGTTCTTGGTATTCAAATGCAAGGTTTGGACGCTCAATATACTTTAATATTGATAGATGGTGTACCACTTGTTGGGCGTTCAGCAGGAACTTTAGACTTGAGTCGAATTACCGTAAACAATATCAAACAAATAGAAATTGTAAAAGGTGCATCATCAAGTTTATATGGTTCGGAAGCATTGGGTGGTGTAATCAATATTATTACAGAAACAACTAATAATCATAAATTCAAAGGTGAATTAAATAGTAGGTTAGGCACTTTTACAAACATAGATAACAACTTAAATTTTGGTTTTGGTATCAAAAAACTAAACATTAATGCTTCAATAAATTCCTTTGCAACGGATGGTTATGATTTGGATAAATCTGATAATGAAAAAACAGTTTTGCCATTCAAAAACTTAACATCACAGTTACAACTCAATTATAAATTTTCTGATAAATTAAATTTGTTAGTTTCTAATCGATATTTTAATCAAAGTAATGATGTAGAAACTATTGTTAGTAACAGAAATGCTTCGGGCAAAACCAGAACCAATGAATACAACAGTCATTCAAGATTTTTTTACAATCCAAATGCTAATTTAAGTTTCACAGGCGAGTTTTATGCAACACAATATTTCATAAAAGACGACATTCGGTTTAATGACACAAAAACAATTTTATATGACGATTTTTTTAAAGAAAATTTGCTTCGTCCTGAAACTAGAACGTCATATGTCAAACGAAATACAACTTATACATCTGGTTTTGGTTACAATTTCAACAATCTAGAACGTACTTATTTTGCGGAAAAAGCCTTCAATAATTCGTATTATGGGTTTCTACAATATGATTATAATTTAAAAGACAAGCTTAATGTTTTAGCAGGTTTACGATATGATAAAAACTTGGCTTACTCCTCTGTTTTAAGTCCTAAATTGGCTTTAAATTATCAATTTTTAAAGCAATTTTCAGTTCAAGGTTCAGTAGGTTATGGTTTCAAAGCACCTGATTTAAGGCAATTGTATTTTAATTTCGAAAATCTTGGTGTGGGTTATATTGTGCTTGGTTATAATGTTGCTCCTACTCGATTGGCTGAACTACAATCGCAAGGACGCATCCAAAATAGTTTGGTTTCGGCAAATTTTTTCGATAAACCACTAAATCCAGAAACCAGTATTGGCTATAATTTTGGCATTAAACACAATCGAGAAATCATAAAATCATCTGTTAATGTATTTTACAACGAATTAAAAAAAATCATTGATACACAGGCGATTGCAAGATTAACCAACGGGCAAAATATATTTAGTTACACCAACATAAGCTCGGTTTTCACGCAAGGTTTAGAAGTTAATTCGGTAATAAAAATCACAAAAAACATAGAAATTTCTGTCGGATATCAGTATCTAATTGCTAAGGATAATGATGTAATTCAAGACATTAAAGATAAAAAAGTATTTGCAAGGGGCTCAAATTCAGTTTCTTTTGAATTGAAACAATCAGATTATTTCGGACTATTCAATCGTTCTAAACATACAGCAAATTTTAAATATTTTGTGAAAATTCCTGCTTGGAATTTCAACCATAATTTCCGTGCAACCTATAGAAGTAAATACGGATTATTCGATACCAACAACAATGCAATTCTAGACAATTATGATGTCTTTGCTAAGGAATATATAATTTTTGATACATCATTAACTAAAAAAATTAAAGATAAATTTGAAATACAAGTTGGTGTAGACAATATTTTAAATTTTACAGATACACAAAACGCCACCAATTTATCAGGACGATTAACCTATTGCAAATTACAATATAATTTTTAAATAACTTAAAACAATTACCTATGATTTCATTAAAACTAAAAAAATAAATATCATTATTCTTAACTTAATTCTCAGGCATTATTCGAATTTTCAAGACGTTTACTCTTAAGTCAATTATTCTATAGAGTTGTAGCAATTATAGCAATGCCATTCACAATCAACATTTTTCTGTTTCATCTTTTTTTAGAACCTAACGAAATTGGTGAGTTAATTAAAATGTCGGGATTATTAATCATCAATATAATCCTAATTGCAGTTACTTACAAAACTTGGAAACCATTACTTATCAACAAGAATTTTTATTAACCCCTTAAATATATTTACAATGAAATCTAAGATTCACGAATTCCAAAAAACAAAAAAACAAATCATGAGTAAAAATTTCAAATTAATTTTAGTATTAGCAATATCTATTGCATTATTTTCGTGTTTAAAAGACGATGAGCAAACCACTAATCCAACGCCAAGACCAACAGCTTTGATGGTTCAAACATTTTCAAATTTATTTGCGCCATCAGTCGCTGTACCACCCGTTACAACTGCCGACTTTGTAAAATTTAATTTATCAACTAACCAGATAGTAACCACTGGTGACAGTTGGGATGTTGCTTTTCGTGCCACAACAATTTTAGTTAACGGTGGTGTTGCCGCAAACGCAACAGAACCATCACGAACAGGAGTGGGAGTCGCATCAGTAGTTACAGGTATATTTACCAATATTACAACTGCACCTGCGGATAATTTGTTTAATCAAGACTCTGCAACTGGAAAAGCAATTCCAACGGGTTCTAAAAATGGTTGGTACAATTATAACTCGTCAACCAACGTAGTTTCACCAATTGCTGGAAAAGTTTTGGTTATTAAAACCCACGATGGTAAATATGCTAAAATGGAAATTTTAAGTTATTACCAAGATGCCCCAACAAACCCAACAGGAACAGAACCATCAAGATACTATAAATTTAATTTTGTTTACCAGCCAAACGGTACTAAAAATTTATAATTTTAACTTTTTCATTACCCAAAAACCTTCAATCAACTTTTCTGAGAGAGGTTTTTTAAGTTTAGGTACATTAGCTATGAAAACCACTAATCCTGTGGGTGTAACAATTGGAGTACTACAAATAGGTTGTGTAATTTATAATTTAACTCATTAAAAATATGTTATCTTTCTATTATCAGATATGGATAAGTTTACTTATTCATATACAAAAATCTACCAATAATGAAGGTAAATTGGCTGTATTTATAGCTTTATTAGGAATAGCTACAGCCAATTTATTTAATTATTTTAACCTGTTGTGCATTTAGGAATATACTAAAAAAAGATTGTTCGTTTGATTAAAAAAGCCGTGTATTTATTTGATTATCAGACGCGTAAATACATAAACAATCTGATTAAAAAATTACGGAATTATTTTAAAAGAATTGACACATACTTGCGGACATATTCAATCTAGCAAAAAAATAGAAAGAAGTGTCTTCAATAAAAGAAGAAGATTGCTTTTTCCTTATATTGAAAAAATTAGGCTTGTTTTAAGTGCTAAGTTTTCCGAATTTACAGCTGTTTTTGTAGTAGATTATAGGACTATTGAAATTTGTAAAATAAGCAGAGCTCTGCGTTCTGAAATTTGCACAACTTCATAAATAAGACCTGCTTTTGGTTATTGTGGGGCATAAAAAAACAAGGTATTTTGGTTTTAAACTTCATGCCGTTTGTGATAAAAATGGTGTGTTTCACGCCTATGATTTTTCTGCAGCAAATATTCATGATGTAAATTGCCTCAAAGATGTGAAATATAATTTTAAAAACTGTGAATTAATAGGTGATAGAGGATATATTAGCTGGGAATTACAAGTGGGTTTATTTACCAATTCAAACATAAAATTATCTGTACCAATGAGAAAAAATCAACAAAATTTCGTCCATTTTTCTTACACAAAACACAAAATTAGAAACAGAATAGATACTGCTTTTTGGCAATTGGCAGGGCAATTTACAATCAATGTAAATTTTACCAAATCTTCTCAAGGTTTAACAACTAGAATAGCCTCTAAAATAACTTCTTTTACAATGATTCAGTACCTGAATTTTTTCGTATTCAAAAGAAGTTTAAATAAAATTAAAGTCAATTTATGCTAAATGCACAACAGGTATAGCATATATTATTATGGTTACGATTTATATAAAGCTAATTATGATTCTTTAATTATAAAACATATATATGAAAGAGAAGAAAATCAATATAAAAAAGTTATGTTTTATAAAATACAACAAAAACGAATTTTATTTACAATATGGGGTATTAACCCCTTTTACACAGTAAACATAGATGGTATAGAGCTAAAGGAAATCCCTATAAATATAAAATAGTCTATGTTTATACACAATTTTAATAATGAAACTTACAAGCAATAATTTCAATCCAATCATCTTGAATTTTATAAACTAATCTGTGTTTGTTGGTAATTCTACGAGACCAATAACCAGCATAATCATATCTTAAGGCTTCGCGATTTCCTGTACCTTCAAATGGATTTTTGGTAGTTTCTTTTATTAATTTTTTTGAGTTTATTGAATATTTGCTTATTTTCTATTTACCAATCGTTGTATTGCAGGAAATAAATAGGCGTAAAAAGGTATTTGTAGGGTGGTAGAAAAAATGAACACGGTAAATTATGTCTGAGTCAAAAGTTTTAGAGGATATTGAAAATAAGAAAAAATTAAATCAATACAGGTTTTTAAAGCTAAAGTTTTAACACATTAATGACACCATTAAAGAATCAATTTCAGAGAAAATTATTTTTTTTTCAGACAAAAACACATCATATATTGACATTGCAGGCTTTTTTAAAAGAGACGTAACAGATAAATCTAATAAAAAAAACAACAGAAAATTTGCGATATGGGTTCATATTGCAATAAGAAATGCTAAACGCAATTTCTTAGGAAATTACGATAAAATAAAAGGAAAATATCTTCAATTATACTTAAATTAATTTAAAAATTAAATAGAAGATGTTTTGAAGGAAAAAAATGTTTCATAGGCTTGTAATTTTTTGTATTACAGGGTTATTTAGGTAAAACGGACAATCAAAAAGTAAAATAAAGACTAAACCCCTAAACATTAAACCTTCGCGGCTAGTCTTGCCGCTTGATTTATAGCTTTTTTAGCATCTAGTTCTCCTACTTCAAAAGCACCGCCTATAATGTGTGTTTTTATACCTAGTTTAGTTAAAGGTTGCTCTAATTCTTTCAAAGAAATCTGTCCTGCACAGATTACAATATTATCACAGGCTAATACTTTAATTTTTTTATTAGCATCTTTATAGTGCAAACCTTCGCCGTCTATTTTCAAATATTCTACACCACTTATCATTTTCACTTTTCTCATTTTTAATGTAGTACGGTGTATCCAACCTGTTGTTTTTCCTAGCTTTGCACCTACTTTACCTGCAGTGCGTTGAAACATAATAACCTCTCTGGCAGGTGGTTCTATATCTTGTTTTATACCAGCTATGCCACCTCTCACGCTATGGGTTTTATCTATACCCCATTCTTTTAGCCAATGATCGTTATCAAGTGTTGTGCTTTTTCCATTTTGTGTCAAAAATTCACTTACATCAAAACCAATACCTCCAGCACCCATCATGGCAACTTTTGAACCAACGGTTGCGTTATTTTTTAACACGTCTATGTAAGATAAAACTTTTGGGTGGTTAATACCCTCAATGCTTAAGTTTCTAGCACTAATTCCTGTAGCTAAAACAACTTCATCAAAGTTATTCAAGTTTTCAGCCGTAACTTTTTTGTTTAGTTGTAGATTTACATTATTTAGTTCTATTTGTTTTTTAAAATAAAGTAAAGTTTCATGAAATTCTTCTTTTCCAGGTATTTTTTTCGCCATGTTAAATTGTCCACCAATTTCTTTATTTGAATCAAAAAGAGTTACATTATGTCCTCTTTTTCCAGCAATGGTAGAAAATGCCAAACCGAAGAAAGAAAACATATTTTTTTTTTTTTTGTTGGGAAAGTAATTTAATTCGTTTCCCAGGGTTTTTTCCAAACAGGAGGAAAATTTTTTCAAAAATGGTCAGGATGCTTGTCATTTTCTGTTTTTTCTCATCAGCTTTGTTGTCCATTGCCTTTTTAACCCAATTTTCGTCTGCCAAAATGGGCGGGCCAAAAACCCTATTGGGGGTCCTTTTGCAATTTTTTTTGCCCCATTTGGGGTTTTAACCTTTAAGACAAGGGGAGGAATTTGATTTTTTGTTTTTTTTAACCCCCAAAAGGCCTCGGGGAAAGGGAGCTGGTAGGTATTCAGCTTCCCAACAATCCAAAAGAGGGCACCCGCTTTCCCTTTCAGATACCCTATGTACCATCTTCCATTAACAGATGATAGGGAAGATGATAAAACCCTTTTGCCTTTTTTTTCTAATAAAATTTACCCTAATGGAAAACTTTTTTATAACTGCCCCTTTATCCGGATGGTTAGGGGTTTTATATAAATTTTGACAAAAGCCTTCACTAATTCTTTTACAACTCTTCTTTTTAAAACCACATCTTATGTACGCTTTTATGGTTCTTTTTATTCCATAAATAGATAATAATTTGGGTTATGGGGGGGTTTACTTAAAGGGTAAATTTAAAAGGATGATATGTATCTACCAATTAATATTTACTATTTTTTCTTTAGACAGCCGGTTACATTTTATGTTTTTTTACGTGATACTAAAAATTTCCACAAACATATCCTTCAAAATTTGGGAATTCCCCCCGTTAAAAACCAAACCCCCTTTTTTTCACCAAAAAAAACCCATTTTTAAAATTTTTACTTTTTAAATTTGGGGAACCCCCTTAAACCTGTTTTTGAAAACCTAAGTCAATTAAAAAAGAGATATTGTGTTTTGACATTTTTTTAGACTTTTTTTAGTGCTTTTTATTTTAGTTTTAATTTTGAATTTTTTTATCAGCCAAAAATTTTTAAGAGTCTAAAACTTTGTTTTTCTCCAAACACCAGACCCCTTTTTTTTCCTTTTAAAAACCCATCAGATTTTATTTTAAACCCCTCACCATACAAAAGTCATAATACGAAAGGGGGTGTAATTTTTTTTTTACCACTTTACTTTGGATTTTTCCCAAATCCTTTCCCTTTCTTTATCGGGTATTTTTTCTAATGTCTTTTTACAGAGAAAAAACTTAAAGATTCCACCCTTTGTTTTTTAAAAACCCACACCAATTTTTTTCTTAGGTTAAAAAATAAAGTACCTTTGTTTTACAAGCTTAGAATTTTTGCCTGAGACAAAAACGGATGAAACCCTTTTTAGAACCCCATTTTCTTTTTGTTTTGGGGTGCAATGCGCATGAGTTTTTCCAAATCAACTGAATTTAAGCCTGCTCTCCATTATCTGGCTGTAGATAATTAAATTTTCACATCTAGGAATTTTAGTAACTTTCCAAAAGATGCTAGTTATAAAAGTTTTAATAATTTTTGCTTTGGCGCGTGCAATGTCAAAGTCGTTTTTCCTGGATGATTCTTACCGTATATTTCAATCACACACGACCTCTTGGATAGCCACCTACGCCTAATGTAAAACATCTAAACCATAATACGATAATCCACTATTGTGTTTTTTGCCATATGCCTTATCCATTTTATCCAAAACCAATTGTAAAGCTTTACTTTTAGCTTCATGACTAGAATCACCGCTTATAGGAATTATTTTTATCTTTGACTCTTTTTCTTCACTCATAACTTTTATTTATGATTTATTGTTTAAGTATTTGTGCTGTATGTTGCTTTGTTTTTACTTTTTCAATTATTTCTATTAATTTATTTTGCTCATCAAAAATAAAAGTTGTACGATGTATTCCATCAAACTCTTTTCCCATAAATTTTTTAGCCCCAAAAACGCCAAACGTTTCAATTATCTTCATGTCCTCATCGGCTATTAAAATGAATGGTAATGTATATTTCTCTGTAAATTTTTTCTGTTTCGTTACAGTATCAGCACTTATACCTAATAATGTATAGTCCTGATCTTGAAAATCAGCGTAATTGTCTCTTAAATCACAAGCCTCTGCTGTGCAACCAGGTGTATCTGCTTTAGGATAAAAGAATATAACTAATTTTTTTCCTAAAAAATCAGTATTTTTAACCAATTGGTTGTACTGAGTATATCCTTCAAAAACGGGTAATTGATCTCCAATGATTAATTTTATCATTTTGTCTAAAAAATATTTTTTACAATCCACAAATGTAAATATAATATCTTTATAGTTAAGATAATTTGATTATTTATACAAATAGCTGTAAGAATAAAACTAGAGGCTGTTTATTTTTTTCTATTTTTAAGATGATTTATATTTAATGATATCATCTATTATTTTTAAATGATGGTTGGTATGTATCCATAAAAAATGCCTTGTTTCCTTTAAATTAATCATTCCAAATATAAAATGATTGAAATAATGATTAGGACTACATTTTTTTAATTCTTCCAATGATAGCATTACTTGATTTAATTGATTTGTTAAATCTCCTACTGTTATTTGCCCTGTTGCTACAACTATTTTTGGTGCCTTAATTTTACCCCTAGGTATTTTATGGGTAAAAAACACAAATGTTTTTGTCAAATTAAATTTATATTTATATTTATTTGGCACGGAATTAATAATCTCCTCAAAAACTTTATTTAGAACTTTTAAACAATGATCTATTTGCCAACCTACATTTTCTTTCGATATTTTTGTGTTACGTAAATCTTTATTAATTATTCTTTTTTCTAATTCATGCACAATACTAATTAGTTTATCATTAGTCATAGTTTTTAGTAATATTTAGGATGAAAAATTATTTGTTTTTTCTGACTTGGCTAGTTTATTTTTAACTTGTCCTGTGATAAAATGAAAGTATAGTTTAAAATCTGAAACTAAGCTAAAAAATGGGTATTTAAACGTGGCTGGTTTATTTTTTTCAAACAAAAACTGACCCATCCAAGCAAAAAAATAACCAGAAAATGGTGCGAGTAATAAATACCAATAGTTGTCAAAAACAAAAGTAGCGGCTAAAAAAAACAGAAAACAAGATGTTCCTATGTAGTGAAGTACTCTACACATATAATTAGAATGCTCCGTTAGATAGTAAGTATAAAATTCGTCTAATGAATTATATTTTTTCATAAATCAAATTTTTCAAAAAAGAAGATTGAGTATTTTTAATTTAATATTATTTAATGGTGCATGTTTCAATGGTGGCTCTATAGGGGATATTTGATCAAAAACACTTTTTTTGTGTGAAAAATCATCGAAACCAAATTTACCATGGTAAGATCCCTGTCCGCTGCCGCCAACTCCACCAAAAGGCATATTATGATTAGTGAAGTGCATCAATGATTCATTAATACATCCGCCACCAAATGGCACTTCACGCATTATTTTTTTCCTTCATTTTATTTTTATTTGTAAATAAATAAAAAGCCAATGGTTTGTCTTGATTGTTAATAAACTTTAACGCATCGTCTAGTGTTTTGTAAGGTATTATGGGTAATATTGGACCAAATATTTCTTCCGTCATCACATCGTCTGTTATGGTAACTGGATACATTACGGTAGGCTCTATAAAACAAGTATCTCTGTTTTTTTTACCGCCATAAATTACTTTAGATGGGTCTATTAATTTTACCAATCGGTCAAATTCTTTTTGATTTATAATATTGGTAAAAGAGTCGCTGGTCTCTGCAGTACCGCCTAAAAATTTAGGTATTTCATTTTTTTATTTTTGAATTAATTTTTGAGCATCCTGTTCAGGTACCAACAAATAGTCAACCCCAATACAAGTTTGACCACCATTCATAAATTTCCCAAAAATCATTCTTTTGATATTCACATCGGTAATACCATCGCTTAGAAATAAAGCTGGACTTTTACCCCCTAATTCTAGCGTCACGCTGGATAAATGTTTTGCGGCAGCCTCCATTACTAACTTTCCTACAGTAGTACTTCCTGTAAAAATACTTTATCAAATGGTTGAACCATCAGTTTATTACTAACTCCGGCATCACTTTGAATTACTTGAATAAATTGTGGTTCAAAGTTGTCAGTAATCATTTTACCAATAGCTAAAGCTGTATGTTCAGCTTCTTTACTAGGCTTTATAGTTACAGTATTACCTGCAGCTATGGCGGATATAGCTGGCAATAGGGTTAATTGTATAGGGTAGTTCCAAGCGCCAATAATCAAGGCAGTACCATATGGTTCAGAATATATTTTACTCTTACCAGGTATACCCATTAGTCCGCTGGATACCTTTTGTGGTGCCATCCATTTAGATAAATTACTAATGGCGTAGTTTATCTCATTGTATATAAAACCAATTTCTGTTAGGTAGGTCATAAAATGAGATTTGTTGAAATCTTTTTTTACAGCATCTAAAAGTATTGTTTCATTATTTTTTATTACATTGTATAATTTACGTAATTGTTTTTTTCTGAATTCTATAGATAATGTTGTACCTGTTTTATAAAATGCTCTTTGATTGTTGAAAGATATAGGTATCAGACTCAACGCATCTTTTTTTGTTTCGTTTACTATTGTTCCTTCTCGACTCATTTATGGCGGTTTCTATTTTATGGTTAACAAAAAAGTATTATTGACTTGCGTAAATTTAAGTAATTAATTTTAAAACATAATCAAAATAGCATATAATAAAAGAGACGATAAGTAATTATCGTCTCTTTTATTGCTTGGAGTTAAAATGTTTTATATGCTACTTATAAATTCACCGTTAATCCTAAGTAATAAACAGAACCAATTTTCGCTGAACCTCTAGCTACTAAATAGTCATGATTCAATATATTAGTACCTACTAATTTGAATAAGAAGTGAGAGTTTAATTTATAACTAGTAGATGCGTCTAATACTGTATTAGCGGGATTAAACCCTGATGCAAATTCTGTTACGAAGTAAACATCATCTGTCCATCTAGCATTAACCTCTATCGCCATTTTTTTGTTCAGTAAGCTAAAGCCTCTTGTACCTATAGATCCTTTGACTTGATGTTTTGGCGTGTTAAAGTAGTTAATGGGACCATTTCTATACAATTGCTCTTCCGTTGCTTTAGCGAACTCAGCGACATTCATACCTTCAGCAAAGTCGGTAAACTCGTAATTAATACTCGTTTTAAACCTTTTTGGTTCTGCATAATTAATACCTATATTAAATCCTGCTACAATTACTTTATCTGTTCTGTAAGAGAATGCGTAATATTTTTTAAAGTCGGGTGCTTCAAAAGCAGTATCATTACCGTAACCAGTATTAAAATACATAGGGTAAATACTAGTAAAATTTGACATACGATTCCAATACGCATTGAAATCCATATCTATTCTTTTCCCAAAAACTCCTCTATAACCAAACTCGAAAGCTTCCATGGTTATGGCTTTTATCGGGTCAACGTTAGCCCTTTTTAAAAAATCACGTGCATTAGCATTTCCTGCGTCTCTTTCATCTATGAATTTTAAATAAGAACCTTCGGTATATGCATTTTTAAGTATGAAATTAGCATCAATGCTTCCGTCAGCGCCTATTTTAGCACCATTGTACGTGCCACCTGCTACGTATAGTGGTGCACCAGTATTTTGATAATCTGGGTCACCTTGTGACACCTTGTATGTGTTAGATATCAATGATGTAGGGTCAGCAGGGTCTTTTACTATTTTATTTGGTAGGTCATATCCACTATAGGATAAACGGTATTGGTTTAAAGTTCTTTTGTTTGTACCTAAGAAATAGTCAGTAACTGCATTGATTTGAAGAAATGATATTGCATTCTCAGGATAGTGTACCCCTTGAATATAGGCAAATCTCAGGTTGTGTCTTTTAGCAACATCTATATCATAATTCACAGAAAATCTTGGTGATATTTGGTTGCCATAATCGCTACTACCTGTTATCAATGCTGATGCACCAAACTTTAACCTATCATTATTGAATTTTTTTGTAAACTGTGAATAGGCACTATATTCCTCATATTGTATTGGATTATTTTGTGTATCCCAAAAAATTTCATGCTTAGATCGTAGAAAATATTTTCTATAGCTACCACCAACTTGTATGTCTATCCAGTTAAAGGCATCTTTAAAATTATAATAACCATTGGTGTCATGTAAGCTAGAATTGTTGTAAAAACGCGCACCAGTAAGACTCCCATTATTGTTACCATCCGTACCAAACGGTTGACTCTTTAAATTAGACAATACGTCATTAAATTTAGCACTACCTGGGATTAATCTATTAGATCGTAAGTTAGACAAAGCTAAATTACTAGAATTACCATCTTTGTACTGAAGTTCACCTGTAGCATCACGAGACTCTCTTGCTAGTTTTAAATAGTTAGTTATTTCTATATAATTATCTCGTTTAGGATTCTTCATTTCTGCACCATTGAACCTACCCCATGGCGTATCTACAAATTTATCCATATAGTTTTGAATAAAACGTCTAGAAGACCTGTCTACACCATCACCGCTATATGTATTCATCCCAAAGCCTAATAGTGTTGCGGCCACAGAACGTCCTGCATCCTCATTGCCATAAGCAGTACGGAAAACCCAATTAGGTCCCTCTAATTGTATTTTGTGCTGTTGGTTAACATAATCCCTAATCATAAAACGCGTAGCCGATTGATATTGAAAATCACCTCTACCTATTTTAAATACATAAGAAGCTTTTACGTTTTCAAATAACTTAGCGTATATACCAATATCTCCCCTAAGGTTAGATATTCTGTTGTCGGGAAATAATTCCTCTTCTTTATAACCAATTCTACTTACTTTCACAGGGCGGCGATAGTTTACAGGGTAGAAATACTCATCACCATAAACATTCACCCCGTCATAAGATGGGTTCTTATTAATATTGTTAGGGTTTTTACCGTTGGCTTGGGAGTAATCATTGTTAATCTGGTTTACTCTTCTTGGGTCACCGTCAGCATCTGTATAGTCTACGGCACGGAATTCATTTCCGTCAAGGAAACCTACATTTAATTTTACAGCTATTTTATCATTCCAAGCTTTCGCTATTCTAAAAGCATTGTCTGTAAACAAGGGAGATCCTTTTTGTGCGTCTTGTCTTGTAATACCTACTTTTGTGTAAGCACTAACGCCTTGGTTTGCTAATAAAAATGGGTCTTTTACCTCTATAGAAATCAAACCGGTTAATGCACGTGCAGAGTACAATACTGATGCCGCACCTGGTATAACCTCGATATTACCCACGTCTAACTCATTGGTTCCATTAATGTTAGCTAAAGGAACGTTTAATGATGGTGTAGAGGTATCCATACCGTCTAGTAATTGTACAAAGAAACTGTTTCCAAAACGGTTAAAACCCCTAGCATTTACAGTTTGAGAGTTTAATCCATTATTTGTAATAGTTACCCCTTTCAATTTTCCTATTGCATCATAAAATGTGGGTGTTGCAGATACTTGTAAATCTTTAGCATCTAAACGCTCGATAGCTACAGGAGCAGACCGGATACGCTCTGGAGTACGGCTAGCACTAACCACAACTTGATCTAGTGAACTGGTTTCTTCTTCTTCTTTATTATCCTTTTTTTGCTGAGCAAAAACTCCAGTACAAAGGAAAAAAGAAGTTGCTGCTAATAAATACAGCTTGGTTTGATTCTTCTTCATAATTTTTTTAACAGATTTTAGTACACAAAAATATTATTAATATATTAAATAATACTTTTTTTTAACATATTTTTGCTTTTATTATTTTATATAATTAGTGCAAACAGTTAAAAATCAACACAAAACAACATCTTAAATTCTGTAACAAATACACTACAACCCTTTATTTATTCATTTTTTATGCTACAAATTTCATACATTAGAGAAAAAAAAAAAATTGTTTTAGAAGGATTAGGTAAACGTAATTTTAAAAATATAGCATTGATTGATTTGGTTTTAACGACTGATGATATCCGTAAAAAAAGCCAATTAAAATTAGACACACTCCTTTCTGAAGCCAATAAAATAGCCAAAGAGATAGGTTTTCTTTATAAAGAAGGACATACTGAAAAAGCAAATACGCTAAAAGAACAAAGTACAATAATAAAAAGAAAAACAAAACAACTACAACAGGAGCTGAATGATACAGAAACAACACTTTTCGACTTATTGTATCAAATACCCAACATACCCCACCAATCAGTGCCAAAAGGTTTTGGTGCAGAGGATAATGAAATTGTTTTGAGTTACGGAGAAATACCCAAATTATACACTGGAGCAAAGCCTCATTGGGAATTAGCCACTCAGTATGATTTAATAGATTTTGAACTGGGTGTAAAAATAGCTGGAGCAGGATTTCCAGTTTATAAAGGTAAAAGGAGCTAGGCTACAACGTGCATTGATTAATTATTTTTTAGATAAAAACACAGCCGCGGGTTACACAGAATACCAACCACCACACGTGGTAAATGAAGACTCAGCCTATGCTACAGGTCAACTGCCAGATAAAGAAGGGCAAATGTATTATATAAGTGAAGATGATTTATACCTAATACCTACGGCTGAAGTCCCTGTAACTAATATATTTAGAGACGTATTACTTAATGCAAAAGACTTACCAATTAGTGCAACGGCTTATACGCCCTGCTTTCGTAGAGAGGCAGGATCTTATAGTAAAGATGTCAGGGGTCTCAATAGGTTGCACCAGTTTGATAAAGTGGAAATAGTACGGTTAGAAAAACCTGAAAACTCTTACCAAGCATTAGAAGAAATGGTAAAACACATAGAGGGTATACTACAGGATCTAGAGTTGCCTTACCGTATATTAAGACTTTGTGGTGGTGACATGGGCTTCACATCAGCACTTACGTATGATTTTGAAGTCTATTCTGCGACACAGGATAAGTGGCTGGAGGTGAGTTCTGTATCTAACTTTGAAACCTTCCAAGCCAATCGTTTAAAATTAAGATATAGGACAGACGAAGGAAATTTATTATGTCATACACTAAATGGTAGTGCTTTGGCTTTGCCTAGAATAGTAGCCTCATTATTAGAAAACCATCAAACAGAAAATGGTATAAAGATACCTGAAAAATTAATTCCCTATACAGGTTTTGATAAGATTGATTAAGTCTTAGGTATAATTAATAAAATCTAAAATCTTTGATATTTAGCTGTAGATAGGTCATGCCTTGCCAAATATTCTCCTCTATACTATAAACAATATCAAAAGTTTTATTTTTTATACTTTGCTGTAGCTTCCCTGCACCAAAAGCTATAGCCTGTGCATTTAATCGAGATCCGTGTTGGTATAAATTTAATTTTATATGTTCATTATTTTTGCCCATCAGTTTTTCGTTCCCGTCAGACACTATTGCTTTTGATAAGAAAATTAGTATGATATTTTCAGGACCAAAAGGCTCTAGTTGTTGGTGTAGTCTTAAAAACTTTGGTGTAATTTCAGCGAAATCTAACTCAACATCTATCTCTATTTTTGGAATTAACTGATCTAATTTGATACGGTTTTTTACAACCTGTTCAAATTTTGTTTTAAAATCTAAGTAGTTTTCTTCTTTCATGGTAAGTCCTACAGCATACATGTGTCCACCAAATTTCTCTAACAAATGGTCACATTCTTCTAAAGCCGAATAGACGTCAAAACCTTTTACAGACCGTGCGCTAGCCACTAGTAAACCATCAAAAGATTTTGTGAAAACAATTGTTGGGCGGTAATGTTTTTCAATTAATCGAGAGGCTACAATACCTACAACTCCTTTATGCCAATTGGGGTTATAAACCACAGTAGAGAAATTGCTATCCGTCATTTGTTCTGCTATTTGTAGCAAAGCCTCTTCCGTAATATTTGCGTCTAAGAATCTTCTATCTGTATTTAGATGATTTATTTCGCTCACAATATTTCTAGCAGACAATTCATTTTTAGCAATTAAAAGATTTACAGCTTTTGAAGCATGGTCTATTCTACCAGCAGCATTAATTTTTGGTGCAACTCCAAAGACAATGCTCATGATGTTTATTTTTGTTTTGGGCAATAGCATTTTTAAGCCCAATCTTGGTGTTGTGTTAAGGACTTTAAGCCCATAGTAGGCTAAAATTCTATTTTCACCTACAATGGGCACCATATCTGCAGCAATGCTTACGGCAACTAAATCTAAATAGGGGAGGAGTGTGTCTATTGGTTTTTTACGGTGTTGTAGCATTGCTTGAGCTAGCTTAAACCCCACACCACAACCACATAGCTCTTTAAACGGATAGTTACAATCTACTTGTTTAGGGTCTAAGACGGCTATGGCTTTTGGCACCTCATCACCTGGTAGATGATGGTCACAGATGATGAAGTCAATACCTTTTTCATTGGCATAATCTATTTTATCAATGGCTTTTATGCCACAATCTAAGGCTACAATTAGACTAAAATTATTATCAGCGGCAAAGTCTATTCCTTTGTCAGATATACCATATCCTTCATCATAACGGTCTGGTAAATAAAAGCTTATATTAGTGTATATTGATGATAAAAATAAATACATCAATGCTATAGCTGTAGTTCCGTCTACATCATAATCACCATAAACCAATATATTCTCAGCATTATTAGCCCTGTTAAGTTCTATCCTATCCACAGCTTTTTGCATATCCTTCATCAAAAAGGATTGTGTAAATCAGTGATTTTTGGTCTGAAAAAGTGTTTCGCTTGTTCAAAGTTTTTAATTTCCCGTTGTGCTAGTATTTTCGAAAAACTACTAGGTATGCTTTCTTTGTTGGGGGATTGTAATTCGTCTATTAGTTTTTTTACAATTGATTCTGAGGGCTTTGGTTTTATGATCCATTGGGTTTCCATTGAGTAAAATTAGTCATTAATTCCCTCAATAACTAAAACCATTTCACCTTTTAGGATTCTTTCCTTGCTTATAGTTACCAATTCTTGTAGCGTACCTCTAATTGTTTCTTCAAATTTTTTCGATAATTCTCTAGATAGGCTAGCTTTGCGTTCCTCACCAAAATAGGTTACTAATTCGGTTAGCGTTTTATTAATTTTATGCGGAGATTCATATAAAATGATGGTTCTAAACTCTTGAGCCAAACACTCTAACTTTGTTTTACGACCTTTTTTTAAGGGTAAAAATCCTTCAAAAATAAAGTTATTAGATGCTAACCCAGATACGACTAATGCTGGGACAAATGCCGTAGCTCCAGGTAGACATTCCACTACAATGTTTTCTGCTATACAAGCCTTCGCCAGCAAATAGCCAGGATCTGATATACCAGGCGTGCCAGCGTCAGTGACCATGGCTAGGGTTTCGCCATTTTTTATTTTTTGTACGAAGTAGCTTACTTTTTGGTGTTCATTGTGCATATGAAAGGGTTGCATGGGTGTTTGTATTTCAAAATTATGTAATAATTTACCACTAACCCTTGTATCTTCGACCAATATTAGCGACACTTCTTTTAATATTTCTACTGCACGATAAGTCATATCACCAAGATTGCCGATGGGTGTGGGTACTAGGTATAGCTTTCCGTTCATTAGAGCTTTCTTTTATATAATTTAAACGATTGTATTGTAAAAATCTAATGATTTTAATATTTGATTATTGCTACAATTAATATTATAACGGCATCTACCTAAGCCATTTATAAGGCTAAAATTTAAAACATTTCCTTCATTTTTTTTATCATGCCCCATCCACTCTAGTAAATTAGGATAAATATCTGGTGATATTTTTGTTAATGGATAATGTTTTTTTATACACGTCACTACTGTATTTAGATCTGGTTTACCCATTAATTCATTTTCGTACTCAAAAAAAGTCTCACAAATCATACCTACAGCTATTGCTTCACCATGTAGTAACGGCGCTTCGGATTCTAAAAAATAGCTTTCTACAGCGTGTCCTATGGTGTGCCCAAAGTTTAATATTTTACGTAAATTTTGTTCCAAAGGGTCTTCTTCTGTTATATTTCTTTTAATCATTACAGATTCATAAATGAATGGAGACACTGTTTCTGGATTTATTTTCTGAAGGCTTATTATATTGTCCCAATGTTTTTTATCTGCAATTAATCCATGTTTAGCATCTCTGCAAAACCAGAAATAAGTTGCCGTTGATCCAAAGTTTCTAGAAAATCATGATGAATCATTACCATCTCTGGCTGACTGAATGTCCCAATTTGATTTTTCATTCCCTCTAGGTCTACACCAGTTTTACCTCCTACTGATGCGTCTACCTGAGATAGTAATGTAGTAGGAATATTAATAAACTTTATTCCACGTTTAAAGCATGAAGCAATGAAGCCCCCCATATCTGTTACTACCCCACCGCCTACATTAATTAATAAACTTTTTCTATCTGCACCTAATTCTGATAAGGCAAAGCCAAACCTCTATACAGGTTTCTATAGTTTTATTAATCTCACCAGGTTCTATTTCTATAACTTCTGAGTTTTTAGGCAAGTAGGATAATTCGCTCATTAGCAGAGGCAAACAATGTGTTAAGGTATTAGAGTCTACCAAAAAAAATACTTTTGAGGGCTTCAATGCCATTAACATATTGTTTAAGGTGACTAGAGCTTCATCACCAAAATGAATTGGGTAATGTCTGGTTTCTATTAATTGCATTATATATAATGTTTTTTTGTATAAAATAGTTTGGTAAAATTAATTATTTTAAAACAATAGTAGGGCTTTTAAAAGGTATTTTTTTATAGTTTTATAATATATTCAGTAATTTTTTTTTGAGCTTCCCTTCCCTCTGGTATAGGAAATGCAGGGTAAACATGAGGCATGTCAGCCACTTCAACATAAGTCAAATCAACACCATGTATTATAGCTTTTCCCTTGAATGCTAGTGCATCTAACCACGTAATATCATTTGTACCCACAAATATTGCCGTAGGGGGCAGTCCTTTATAATCACCATTGATTGGTGAGACTAACTCATTATGTATATCATCTCCACCAGCGTACAGCAAACCACATTTTTTAGAAAATTCTAAATTTATGATCATATCAGCGGGTTCTAATTCCTTTGTTTTTGGGTTAGATATAGATAGGTCAAGCCATGGAGCTATTAACACAAGTTTACTAACCAAAGGTTTATTTTCATTTTTTAATTTTAAAACGGTGCTTAAGCATAAGCCTCCGCCTGCAGAATCACCCATCAGTATAATGTTTTTTGCACCGTATTTGGCATGTAAATAATCCATCACTCTTGTGCTAGCACCTAATGTTTCTGTATAGGTATATTCAGGAATCATGGGGTAATCTACCAAAATAGCCATACTGCCGGATATTGTACAGATGTTAGCTAACATTTTATATTGATCTATAAATGGACCACAAATGTATGTTCCGCCATGAAGGTAGCAAATAATTTTTTTTGAATTAACCTTTTTAGGTGTTATGGTTTGACACTTCACCTCGCCGACCAAAAAATTGACAATTTTACAGTCATTTATTTTTGTGTAATCAGTACTGGTGTTTCTACGAATTCTTTTTAAGTCAATTTCTCCATTTTTATTCAAATTTTTTTCTTTTTTAAAATAATATTTAGCAAAAAACATGATTACTTTGTGTTGAATACTCATAGTTGTTTTAAAATTATTTATTTCTAGGATGATAATTAATAATAGCCTCCCTAAGGTGTCGCTGGTCTAAGTGGGTATAGATCTCCGTAGTTATAATACTTTCGTGTCCCAGCATCAGCTGTATAGCGCGTAAACTACCACCATTTTCTAACAAATGGGTAGCGAATGAATGCCTAAATGTGTGCGGACTTATTTTCTTACCTAGCCCTTTTTTTATAGCTAAAATTTTTATAATCATAAATATAGCAACTCTAGATAATCCTTTTCCACGGTGGTTTAAAAAACAAACATCTTCACTTTTTTTATCAATAGTTTGATGAACTCGCACGTTGTTTTTGTACATATTAATGTACTTTATGGTGTATTGCCCTATAGGTACTAGCCTTTGCTTATCACCCTTTCCAGTAACTCGTATAAATTCTTCGTCAAAATACAAGTCTGAAATATTTAGATTAATTAGTTCAGATACCCGCATACCGTAGCCATAAAGTATTTCCAGTATAGCCCTATCTCTTTCCCCGCTGGAATTACCTAGATTCATAGCAGAGATTAGATTGTTAATATCTATCAATGATAGCGTGTCCGGTAGTTTCATCCCTATTCTGGGGCTTTCCATCAAATGCATAGGGTTGTGTGTAATCAATTCTTCTAATATAAGGTATTTGAAAAGTTTTTTTAAAGCTGAAATCACTCTTGCTTGAGATCTGGGATTGTAATTCGTTTTTGCCAATTGATAAACAAATTCTCTCACATGATCTTGAGTGATTTCTGAGGGACGTATTTTTTTTTCTACATAGGTCTGTAATTTTATAATATCCCTTAAGTAGTTATCTAATGTATTGTTTGATAGATTTCTCTCTAACTTTAAATACATCTTATAATCATATAAAAGGGTATCCCATGTCATAATTCTAATAATTTATCCAAAGATATTTGCTCAACTAAAATTCCTGATTTTCGTAGAAACTCTAATCCAGAATTATCTTTATAATCGGTTATATAAACAATGCGTTTGATGCCAGATTGTAAGATTAATTTACTACAATCTTTACATGGAGAAAGAGTTATGTAAAGGGTTGCATCTTTGCTAGAATTGGTTGATGAGGCTATTTTTAATATAGCATTTGCTTCAGCATGCAAGACATACCAGTTAGTAGCACCCTGCTCGTCCTCACAACAATTAGGAAACGCCGTAGGCGTGCCGTTAAATCCATCGGAGATAATCATGCGGTCTTTTACAATCAATGCACCCACTTGTTTACGCTTACAGTGAGACAGTTTAGCCCATTCTAAAGCCATTTTTAGGTAGGCTTTATCATACCGTAATTGTTTTAAATCTATCATTTTGGTTTAATGGAAGTTGTATTATCTTGTAAATATAATTGATTTGATTTTGAATCAAAAAACATTTTCAATAACCTATCATAAAATTAACAACATAAAAAATGCAATTAAAAACATCATGTTATATCTTTTTTTAGATGTAGAAAAAAATATAATTAAGTGAAAATGGCATCAATAAAAATATAGTTTATTAAAATAATAAATTATATTTTTGCAATGCTTAAAAATAAACAATAAAATGAATAAGAATATAAATATAGAAAAATCTACTACCCAAGATGTAATAGATACATTAAACCAAACAGCTTCAAAATCAGAACAATTTTTAGAAAAAAATGCCAGATTATTAGGTATTGTTTTTGCTGGATTGATTGTGGCGGCCTTGGGTTATTTTGCATATTTAAAATATTATCAGGTGCCTAGAGAGAAAAAGGCTTTTGATGAAATGTATGACGCAGAAAATTATTTTCAAAAAGACTCGATTAACGCCGCATTAAAGGGTAGTAAAGGTTCTTACTATGGCTTTACTGAAATTGCAGATGAGTTTGGTAGCACAAAAGCAGGAAACATAGCCAAATATTACGCAGGGGTAGGAGAGTATAAAAAAGGAAATTATAAAAAAACTATAGAATATTTGAATGACTTCAACACCAATGAAGAGGCTATGAATACCATAAAATATGGTGTAATAGGTGATGCCAATGCACAATTGAAACAAAATGACGAAGCTTTGACTAATTATAAAAAAGCAGCTGAAGCCAGTGATTTAGAATTCACAAAAATATTGTATTACAAAAAAGCTGGTGTTTTAGCTATGACGCTAAACAAAAACAAAGAAGCATTAGAATATTTTGAAACAATAGCTACAAAATATCCTGACTCTGAACAAAACGCTGAGATTTCTAAATTTGTAGAAAGATTAAAAAATACACAATAATAGATTGAAATTATGGCAACTATAACCAAAAATTTATCTGTATATGATAAATCAATCCTGCCAAGTGCTGAAATTTTTTCCTTTGGCATAGTTGTATCTAAATGGAATAGTAATATTACAGAAAGTTTATGTAAAGGTGCTTTGGATACCCTTTGAGATCTAGGTGCAAAGCGAGAGAATATAAAAATATGGTATGTGCCAGGTAGTTTTGAATTGATATTTGCCGCAAATAAAATCTGTGCTACCCAAAATTTAGATGCCTTAATTACTATTGGTAGTGTAATAAGAGGGGAAAAGTACCACTTTGATTATGTATGCCAAGGGGCAACACAGGGCATAAAAGATGTAAATATAAAATACAATACACCTACCATATTTTGTGTATTGACTGATGACACTCAAGAACAAGCAGAAAGTAGATCTGGTGGCAGATTTGGCAATAAAGGCACCGAAGCCGCGGTAGTGGCTGTAGAAATGGCGAGTTTAAACAAAGGCATTTAATATAACGCCATAAATTATTTAACATACTTTTGTCCGTTATACTAAGTTGAAAACATTCGTTATTCTTACAAATGCAAGGTTATATAATAACAAATAGTAAGTGATATAAAAGATAAGGGTACACCAAAACTAACCATCATACTGCTTAGTTTTGGTTTTAAACCATTACTAGATGCCAATATAGCACCTGTAATCATCGGAGCCATTGTCGCTTGCATAATGCATACTTTTATTTCTAAACCAGAATTTTCCAGTAAGGTTACATACAATAAATATAAAAATAATGGTGTAATAATAAGCTTATACAATAATCCTAAAAAAAGAAATTTCCAATGCTTACTCCGCCAATCAAATTTCAGTTGCAAACCAACAGAAATCATAGCTATAGGGGAAATTATACTACTTATTTTTTGTAAAATAGTAAGTGAAACAGGCACAAATTGTAAATGAAAAACATTCATAGCAAAAGCTAAAATAAAAGCTATAAATGGCGGAAAAAAGAATATTTTCCGAACAACATTTGCCGGAGTAGTTTTATCCTTAGCATAGATAGAGGCAACTACAACCGCAAGTGTAGATAACACAATGAAAGAACCAGATTGATCTACTATAATAGCTGTTTTTAATGCTGATTCCCCATAAATAGCCTCAATAAGGGGTAGCCCAATAAAAGCCGTATTGCCTAAGCCTCCCGTTATTACTAGGCAACCAATTAATTGCCTAGACCAGCCATAAATTTTACCTAAAGTAGCAAAAAAAAACCATGACCCTAAAAAACCAAACCAAGCAACACCAAGCGGATAAAGTAGGTGTGTTCCAAATTCTAATTTTGGAATATAAAACAATGCAAGTGCAGGTAATGGGACATAAACAATAAATTGATTAAGTGTTTTATGGCTGTTTTCTGGGAAGTTATTAGATTTTTGAAGTAAAAACCCAATGATTAAGCAAATAAATAGGAGTAATATATTTTCCATTAAAAATGTATAGTATCTTCTTAAAGTAAAAGAATAAAATTAAGCATTATTATTTATATTTAATACAAATAATAATGTTGTGTGGCTAATCTCAGCAAATAAAGTTTAAATAAAAATTATTCGTAGTATCTACACTGTGTTTTTATGGTTTTTATAATTATCATAATCGTTTAAGGTACGCCATAAGTCCACAACAACTCATTTTAAATTAAACAAAACATTGTTTTAAGACATCTCTACCCCAAAACGGATGGGAGGGCTATATTTATATCACAAGATGTATAAAAAAAACAGTTAGCTTTTTAATTTAAAGCTCCAAAGGAAAGAAAATACAGCTACTTGATCCCCTTTTTCATCTATACCTATAGAGGTTAAAGTTATTGTTTTTGATTCTTTGGTAGCGATAGCTTCGTTTATTATTTTGTTTAATTCTAAACCTTGATTGCAAGAGAAAACAATTTTACCTACAGCTTTTTTTGTAAAAACAGCTTCTTGTTTGGTGACTAACATAGAGATATTTTTACCAGATCTACGGATAATTTCGGTGCCAAAAACACCTGTAGATAACTCTGCGCCCATACCCTCTACTGCCCAAAACATTGATTTAAAAGGGTTTTGATTCATAAATCCGTATTTCACATACACTTCTACTTTTTCAGCAGACATGCTTTTTAGCCTAACTCCAGCGATGTACGCTATAGGCATTTTTCCAATTAGGAACAAACGAAATGTAGTTTTATTTAATTTTATATTTTTCATAATGGTTTTATTTAGACATCACTGGGGGTTATATAATTATTTCTAGCTCGTCAAAGGCTAAGTATACGTTTTCGGGTAATTCTAAACTGATTGTGTCATGAAAACCTAAGAGATGACTAATGTGAGTTAGATAAGTTTTTTTCGGTTTCACATCATTTATAACAGCTAAAACTTCTGATAGGATGAAATGAGAGGGGTGTGATGGATGTTTTCTCAAGCAATTTAAGATTAAAACATCTGCGTTTTTAATTAACTCTTTTGATGCGTCACTGATGAAGCTAGCATCTGTTATATAGACAAAATCATTTATCCTAAAACCAAAAATGGGTGATTTTCCATGTAGTACTGGTATTGGTATAATGGTTACTCCCTTTATCAAAAAGGGTTTAGTGTCTATAACATACTCCTCAACACCAGGTACACCAGGGTATTTTATTTTACTAAAAACATAAGGAAAACGCCGCCTGATATCGTCCAATACATTTTTAGCAGCATAGATAGGTAAATCTTTCTGACTATGATAATTTAGTGGGCGTATGTCATCCAAACCAGCAACATGGTCATTGTGTTCGTGGGTAAAAATAATGGCGTCTAATGTATTAATATTGGCACGCAACATTTGTTGTCTAAAATCTGGACCACAATCTATTAAAATTTTAACACCATCTATTTCTACATAAACAGATGAACGTAAACGCTTATCTTTACTATTGGTAGAAAGGCATACAGGATGATTAGACCCTATAACGGGTACGCCCTGAGACGTGGCTGTGCCTAAAAAAGTTAATTTTAATGTAGATTTTACCATAATAAGTTGGTAAATTTACTACATTTTTTTAAATAAAAGCCTTATCAAGGTTATCAAAACACAATATTTACTTACATGAAACAAATACTCACACCAAGACAAAAAGCCTTAGAAATTAATCTTAATCCTAAAATCTACGGTACTTTTGTAGAAATTGGTGCGGGACAGGAAACGGTAAGACATTTTTATAGAGCAGGTGGGGCTTCTGGTACGGTAGCTAAATCTATGTCGGCTTATGATAAGGCAGTTTCTGATGCCATATATGGTATTGAGCATGATGGAAGATACGTTACGGAGGAGCGCCTAAACAAAATGCTTACCCATGAGTTGGATATTATAGAAGAACGATTGACTAGAAAAGATTACCCAAATAAACTTTTTTTTACCTTTGCAAATACCGTTACAACTATTGATTTTGCTAAAAAATATAAAGGTCATGGCTGGCTTGGTATTCGGTCTCAATTAGAAGAGACTGAAGACTACAATGACATTGTTCTACACCTACGGTTTAAAAAAAATGATGTCAGTTCTCAACAAGAAACTATAGGTATAATAGGGGTAAACTTGGTATACGGTGCGTTTTATTATAGTGATAATCCTAGAATATTATTACAATCTTTGTATGACAACCTGCACAAAGACCAGGTAGAGATAGATATGATTAATTTTCATGTACCACGGTTTGTCTATGTTGATAATCGTTTGATGAGCTTACAATTGGTGAAAAACGGCATGACTGATGCTGTAATTTTTGGACCAGATCAAAAAAATATATTGCCAGCAAGGTTATTGTATAAGAAAAATATATTAGCCATTCGAGGTAGCTTTAGTACTGTTACGAAATTGAATATTGATATGCTATACAGTGGTTTGTCTATGTTTAAGGCGGAAGAAAATGTTGTGGAAGAAAACATTCAAGTTTTATTTGAAATAACCCTTAGTAACCTATTAGCTGAAGGTGAGATAGATGAAAAAGATTTTCTAGATCGTGCAGATATTTTGGGTAAATTAGGACATGTGGTTATCATCTCTAATTTCTCTGAATATTACAAATTGGTAGATTATTTTTCCAGTTATTCTAAAAATAGAATGGGAATTGTGATGGGGGTGAATAACCTTTTAGACGTATTTATAGAAGATTACTATAAACACTTGAGCGGTGGAATTATGGAAGCTTTTGGTAAACTGTTTATCAAAGAATTAAGGGTTTACTTGTATCCGTTTAATAAAAAACCTGAAAATATAATTTTAGATTCTGAAAACTTAAAAGTTGATAATAGTCTGAAGGAATTGTACAAGTATTTTAAACAAAACAAAAGAATTGTAGATATTAAAAATTTTCAGAAAGATTCATTACAAATTTATTCTAGGAAATTTTAAAAACAAATAAACGCAGGTGAAGAAGATTGTTGGGAAAACAAACTACCCGAAGGTGTAGCCAATTTAATTAAACAACGAAAAATGTTTGGTTATGGGAAATATATAAATTTAATTAGATGAAAAATTCCGTTTTTAATCTAGTTGTTATTATTGCCGCTTTAGGCTATTTTGTTGATGTTTTTGACTTAGTACCATTTGGTATGGTACGCATACCCAGTCTAAAATCAATTGGAATTACAAATAAAAGTGAACTAGAAAGTATAGGATTAATGCTAGATAATCACAAAATGGCTGGTATGCTGATTGGTGGCATTGTATGGGGTATTATTGGTGATAAAAGAGGTAGACTAGCCGTTTTGTTTGGCTCTATTATTGTCTATTCCTTAGCAAACATAGCCAATGGAATGGTACAAACCACACCTATGTATGCCTTTTTTAGACTTTTGGCCGGTTTTGGCTTGGCAGGAGAATTGGGTGCAGGCGTTATGTTGGTTAGCGAAGTACTAGATAAAGAAAAGAGAGGATTAGGAACTACACTTGTTGCCAGCGTAGGTGTTTTAGGAGCGGTGGTTGGAGCATTGGTTGAAAAAGAAATAGATGATTGGTATTTGTCTTATTATATCGGTGGTGCCATGGGGTTGGCTTTGTTATTGTTAAGAGTATCTGTTACCGAATCAGATATATTTCGACAAACAAAATCAGAAAATATAGTAAGGGGTAATTTTTTTATGCTACTGACTGACAGGAAAAAATTAATTAAATACCTGTCTATCATAGTTATAGCTATGCCTATTTGGTATTTAATACAGATGTATGCAAAATATGCTCCTGAGCTGGCCACATATTGGTTTAAAACTAGGGAAAGATGCTAGTGTTGCTATTAATGCTATTATGTATATTTATTTAGGACTGACTATTGGCGATTTGTGTTCAGGCTTACTGTCTAATTATCTTAAAAGTAGAAAAAAAACACTATTTATATTTTTAAGTTTAATTTTTTTCTCCATAGGGACATTTTGGTTAATTGGATCTAAAAGTGCTTTTTTATTCTACTGTTGTATTTTCTGTTTAGGGTTTTCAGTGGGCTATTGGGCTATGTTTATGGCTGTGGCGCTGGAAAGCTTTGGTACCAACATTCGCTCAACAGTAGCCAGTTCTGCACCAAATATTGTGCGTGGTTCAGTAATACTGATGAATCTGTTTTATGGTTATCTGAAAAATTGTTTAGCTTTTGATACAGTATCTGCAAATCTTACACTTGGTGTTATAGTTATGTCTCTAGCTTTTATTGCTTATACCCAAATAGAAGAAACATTTGGCAAAGACCTGAATTATAATGAAATATAGTAAATATTATGGCGTAAAATAGGTTTAAATTTATCCTTAGGGTATTAATTATTTTAATCTAAGTGCTATTTCTTTCGCCATTAACTCTACTCCTGTTGAGTTCCAATGGCTATCATCGTAATGGTATAATAATTTAGCATCAGCAGTCTTTCTGTAGTTGTTATAAATTTCTAATGTATTAATGGCTGGCACGTTAGAAACCTGAAGCAATGAATCTAATTTCAACAAATAATTTGGCTGTTTATCAAATGGAACTAGCTCATAATAAACACTTTCTTTGTCAGGCATTGGTAAAAATATAAATTTTATACCCAAAGAATCACAATATTTTTTGTATGATTTAATTGTGTTTGCGGATATTTTACAATCATCTTTTTCATGTTTTTGTTCTTTCCCTAATAAAAAAAACATATTTGGATTATTTACCGCTGGCAAGCCCTTACCTACCATACCATGAACTCTCGCCGTAGCCCATTCTATAGATGAATGTTTCAGCCCTTTGTCTAAATAAACATTAATGTTACCTATTTCTATCATTTCGGTAAGCCAGTTTTTTAAATCAAATCCACTTTTTTTTGTGTAAAGATTAATCGACTCAGGCATTTTCCTTTCAGCAATCTCATACAATATTATTTTAGGTTTTTTAATAACTCCTTGTTTTAATAATTTATCAAATTCAGACATAGTGTTGGGTGCCATATTATAAACACTCATTTGATTGTTGAAAACCGTTTGAATTTTATTCCCAATTATTTCATCTTGATTCAGGCTACTACCAGCGGTAAAGGAATCTCCAATTATTACAACATCGGCTTGTGTTATAAACTTATTATTTCTAAAGCCTAGTTTATCAGACAGCCAATTTTCTTTTTTTACAATTGCTTTATTGGTATGATGGCATAAATCCCCCACAGCATTCATTGAATGATTTATGTTAGGGTAAAATCCTGATTTACTAGGTATCAGGTCATATCTAAAAGATATTGCTTCCCAGTGCCTGTGTGTAAAAGTAGTTGGGGGTAATAAGGCTTCTAAAAAAAAGAAAGAAATTGCGGGTAGGAATACAAACAATATTACTTTTTATTAAAAATGTTTCATAAGACTAAAATTGAAAATAAATAAATTGCCCACCTGCACCTTTAAATAAAACAATTGATATTATTATACAATAATAAAAAGTATATCTAACTACTTTATACCATTTAAAACCAAAAGTAGCTAATGCGTATTCATTTTCTCGCCCCAACCATTCTATAATAATGAATATGATGGTTAATAATATTGTAGCGATACTTAATGTGGTAATAGGAATTTGTGGTAATGAAAATAAAGATTTTGAAAAAATAGCAGAGATGTAATTAATTGCATCTGTAACACTAGGCGCTCTGAAGAAAATCCATGCAAATACAGTCAAACTGAATGTGATCATAATAGAACATAGCTCCTTGATGGTTGGGAAATATCTGCCTCGTGCTACAATGTCTAGATTATTTCTATTGGTATTAAAAATAATAGAAGGCATGATGTAAAGGGCATTCAAGCCTCCCCAAATAATAAAAGTCCAATTGGCTCCATGCCAAACCCACTAACTAAAAAGATAATAAAAGTATTCCTTACCTTTACCCACATACCACCTTTTACTACCACCTAAAGGTATATAAAGATAGTCTCTAAACCAAGTAGAAAGAGAAATATGCCAACGCCTCCAAAACTCTGCAATATCTCTGGAAAAATAAGGAAATGCAAAATTACGTAAAAGCTCAACACCAAAAGTCTTGCTGTACCCAAAGCTATGTCAGAGTAGCCTGAAAAATCTCCATAAATCTGAATAGCAAAAACATTGCACCAATACATGTGTACTTCCAGAATATGCTGTAGAATCATTAAATACCATATTGGCATATTGGGCACAATTGTCGGCAATAACTACTTTCTTAAAAAGACCCCATAAAATTTGCCTTAAACCATCAACAGATTTGGTATAATCAAACACCCTTTTGGTTTGAATTTGAGGCAATAGATGTGTTGCCCTTTCTATAGGTCCTGCTACAAGTAGTGGAAAAAAACTAACAAAAACAGAATAATCAATAAAATTCTTTTCTGGCTTAATCCTATTTTTATAAATATCTATAACGTATGACAGGTAGTGAAAGGTATAAAATGAAATACCTACGGGTAAAATGACACTCAAGGTCCAAAAATTAGTTTTTATACCTAAAAGAGACAAACTATCTGCAAAAGAAGATGCAAAGAAATTATAATATTTAAAAATGCCTAAAAAACCTAGATTTACCGAAATACTTAGCCAAAACCAAAACTTTTTCATGTTTTCATTTTTTGCATCAGCCATTTTAATTCCTGTATAATAATCTAGTAACGTAGAAAACATTAATAAAAATAAAAAACGATAATCCCAACAAGCATAAAAAAAATAGCTTGAAATTAGTAATAGTATATTTTGAAGTTTTGAATTTCCTTTGGTTGCAAACCAATAAAGCAAGAACACAATGGGTAGGAATATGGCAAAACTGATAGAATTAAAAAACATAATTAAACTTTATTTTGAACTTATGATGCGATTAAACCAATTTTTGAAATTATATTTTTCAAAAACAGCCTGTGGAATATCCTCATATTCTGTTTGAAAAAAGGAATCATTAGGCACTGGATTTTCAGCCGTCCAAACAAAAATGTTATTCGGATTGTAAAAATCATATTGTTTAACTTCAGCATTTGTGGTGATTAACTTCCGCTTAAAATACATGGCTTCATATGCCCTAAAGGTTAGCCCTTTGTTATGGTCAGCCTGTACTTCTAAAAGATATTTAGAGTTATTTGTTAGTTCATAAACCTCTTTAAACCCTAAAGGTTCTTTTTGCAATTTTATACACAGAGGTAATTTTGTTTTATTCTGAATGCTTGCCCTATCAATAATACGTACATCTTTCTCGAAAGGGCAATCTTTTAAAGTATTTACGATAGTTGTTATTTTTTTCATTCGTGCTTTGTCATACAAAAAAAAACAGAATAACGTATTTTTAGGGGTTTTATTTATTGGTATTTCTTGTTCAAAGTAAAAATTACTTTCAAATTGAAAACCATATTTCTCACAATCTGATTTTTCAAAAGCAAAAACTTTATCAAAATAAGGGGTTGTTTCTACCATATCAGGGCTAGAGTTGACACTGTCGGAATAATACGCAATGGATTTTTTACTAAAATGAAGGGTTAAAAACCGTAGAACCTCTCTTTTTAGATAATCAGGTCTTAGACTTATGTGCAAATCATACTTATAATTTTTGTTTCTACTTTTGATTGATTGCCAATGGTTTTGTTCTAAAGCTATTTTTGTTGGATTTTTCCTTACATAAGGCTCTACAAAAACATAAAATAATTTTTCTTTTAAACTTCTAGGCAACCGTCTACTTTCAGGAAATTCATCATAGTTATAAAAATCTAATTCAATGGTATCAAAATGTTTTTTAATCTGTCTTTTCATTTCCTCCTCATAGCCGTATAAATATGGCATGGTAAACAGAATTTTTTTTTTCATAACTAGATTATTTTGATTTATACCAAGCCACAAATTTCTTTATGCCCTGTACAAAGTTAGTGTGTGGTGTGTAATTTATCATTTTTTTTGCTTTTGTAATATCCGCATTGGTTAGTAAAACATCGCCTGGTTGCATGGGTAATTTATTCAGGATAGCTTTTTTATTTAAGATCGATTCTATGGTTTCAACCATTTTTTTTAGGGTAATCGTTTCACTTTCACCTAAATTAAAAATTTCATATACTTTATTGTTTTCCTCAACATATTTGATAGATTTTAAAACACCATCAATAATATCGTCAATATACGTGTAATCTCTTGCGGTTGTTCCATCACCATAAAAAGGAATTTCTTTGTCTTCTAAAATTAGTTTTGTGAATTTATGAATTGCCAAATCTGGTCTTTGCCTGGGACCATAAACCGTAAAAAATCGCGGCTGAATCATGTCAATATTATACAAATGATGGTAAGCATGTCCCAAGACTTCACCAGCTTTTTTGGTTGCGGCATAAGGAGAAATGGCAAAATCTACCACATCTGTTTCTGCAAAAGGTACTTTAGTATTGTTTCCATAAACGCTTGATGATGAAGCACAAACAAATTTATTTATTTTGTATTTATGACACAACTCCCACAAATGCATAGTTCCCTTAATGTTTACCTCTTGGTAATCCAAAGGCTTTTTCAATAGAGGGGCGAACACCGGCTAAGGCCGCTAAATGTACTATTGTATCTATTTTTTGTGTAGAAAATAATTCACTTAATGCTTCTAAATCTCTAATATCTATCAATTCTAGTTGATAGTTAGCTTGAGTAGAAATTTGTTTTAGCTTTTCTAAATCTTTCGCTTTATCATTAGTGAAACTAAAATCAATGTTCTTTTTTATCGACTGTAAAGTATTCCGTACTTTAATTTTATAGTCATAAAAATCATGAAAACAATCTATGTTAATCACTTTGTGTCCTTGTTCTAACAAATTTTCAGCTAAATGAGAGCCAATAAAACCAGAGCCTCCTGTAATAATGTATGTTTTCATGTTTTTTAGTTCTAATTTAATAAAAAATACGACTTAATAATTGTATTTTTTCTATTTAAACAAACCTTTTTCTTTCATTTCTTCTAATGATTTTTCGTAGGTACTTTCTGTAATTTCTTGGGTTAAAACCCAGTCTGTAAAGTTTTTAAGTCCTTGTTCAAAAGTATATTTTGGGTTAAATCCCAAATCAGTTTGTATTTTAATAATATCTGCCTTGTTGTGTCGTATGTCCCCAATTCTATAATTGCCACTCACTGAAATAGTTGATGTGGAATTGTAGTTTTTTTTCAACAAATTAGCAACCTCCAAAACGGTTGTGTCCAATCCATTGCCTACGTTATATATATTCCCGTTCGCGTTTTCGTTTTCTAAACTTAATACAATGCTTTGTACCACATCGTCAATATACACAAAATCACGGCTTTCTAAACCATCTTCAAAAATATTTACAGGCTTATTTGCTAAAAATTGTTTAGAAAAAATAGATAAAATACCTGTGTAAGGATTTTCTAAAGATTGCCCTGGTCCATATACATTTTGGAAACGCAAAGCTACCGCAGGAAGATTAAAAGCTCCACATACATTCATAACTATCTGTTCTTGAGATAATTTTGTGATTCCATAAACCGAAGCAGGTTGTTGTAAAGAGTCTTCATCCGTAGCCACCATTTGTAGATTCTGATTGTTTAATCTCGGGTCAAAAAAACCCTTTTGAAGGTCTTCATCATTTCTAGATTTTGGATATACATGCGTATTGGTTTGTGTATCTAGATATTTACCTTCCCCATAAACCGCTCTACTAGAGGCTATTATAAACTTATCTATTTTTGTAAAATGACTTTTCACTTTTTCCAACGCAATGGCTGTCCCAGTAATGTTTACGTCAGCATAGCGTTTTATTTGATACATAGACTGCCCTGTACCGGTTTCTGCAACTAGATGTACTATAGTGTCAATGTCTTTAGGCAATTTGTCCCAAGCATTTTCATCCACTACATCACCCAAGAAAAAATCTACCTTACCTTTTATTTTAGAAAACAAGAAAGAATTTTCGGCATCATTACCATGTATCTGTGGAGATAGATTGTCCAAAACCACTACTTTTTTCCCTTTTTTGATTAATTCTAACGCCAATGTTGTTCCTATGAAACCTGCACCGCCTGTGATTAATATTTTGTTCATGTTAATTATTCTTTACTCGGACTTACGTTAATATAATCTACAATTTTATCTGATATTAGCTCTACGGACTTTGCACTCCATTGAGAATCATCTTTGTAATACAATTCTTCTTTTTTACTATTGTTTAATAATTCCAAAGAAGCAATTACATCTACGTTTCTTTTTTTCAAGGCATTGATAAATTTTTGCATTAAAATAGGTTGTTTTACAAACGGAACATGCTCAAAATAAATAGTTTCTTTGTTTGGATAAGGTAAAAATGCAAATCGAATTCCCTTTTTACGATAATAATTATTTAATTTTTGATACTCATCAGCGACCGTGTTTATTTTTTCATCAGTGGCATACGTAACAACGTCCTTTCCTTGATAGAATAAAATAGAATCATTTAGCACAGAATGTTTACCTAATTCTCTGCCCATAATTTCTGATTTTAAATAATAAGTACTGTAGTTACGTATATATTTACTTAATAAATCGGTTGTTTTTTGTAATACAGGATTTAATGCTACTGTGTTTACAAAATCACTTTTCCAAGTAGCTCTGGCTGGTTGAATGTCATACTTATAATCTAAAATAATTCTTTCTACTTGTTCAAAAATCACAATTTTTGGAGATTGTATTATTTTGTCATTAACTAACATTTCTAATGATTTTGGTGTATCAGGTGCTATATTATAGATTTTTAAACCTGTTTTTTTCATCAAAATAGTAGAAAACATTTGATTTTGATCTAATTGTGCTCCATGTATTTGGGAGTCACCAATTAATACAACGTCTGGATTGGCTATAAATTCATTGTTTCGATAACCTAATTTGTCTGTAAACCATTCATTTTTCTTTAATATTTGATATTTTGTTTTTGGGGCTAACCCTCCTGAAACATTCATAGAAAAATGGCTATTAGGAAATGATTGCCCATAAATGGCAAAATACCGCTTGGCTAAGGAAAGCCCAGTATCATAAGTAAATGTGTTTAGGGGTAAAAAAGCCTCTATCAACAAAGGTAATTGAAGAATAAAGGCAAATCCTATAATTTTTTTTAGAAAAGACTTCATCGTAAATTAAAATTGAAAATAAATAAATTGTTGCGAATTACCTCTAAATATGTAGGTTATCCAAGCCAACACAAAATAAATTTCCCATCGTACAATTGTGTTTTTTGGCATGGTTCGTAAGGCATGTAACTTGTCTCTTTGTATCCATTCTGCAAAAAACAATAAAATAACAAAAAACCAAATAGGCGTAAGTCCTACAGTTGGTAGTGTAAAAAACGATTTGTCAAAAATACGTCTAATGTAGCCAAAGGCATCACAAATGGTCTCTGACCTAAAAAATATCCACGCAAAAACCGTTAAAACAAAGGTGGATAGAATATGAAATAATTCATTAATAGAAGGGAATAATTTGTCTTCTGCGGCATGCCCCAGGTTGTTTCTATTTCTGTCAGACAATAACAGAGGTAGAAAATACAAGGCGTTAATCAATCCCCAAGCAATAAATGTCCAATTGGCACCGTGCCAAAAACCACTCACTAAAAAATATGATAAAGGTATTTCTAATTTTCATCCATTTTCCGCCTTGGCTTCCGCCTAGAGGAATATATAAGTAGTCTATAAACCAGGTAGTTAAAGGCATGTGCCACCGTCTCCAAAACTCGGCAATGTCTCTAGAAAAATATGGGTAGGAGAAGTTTCGTAGTAATTCTATGCCAAAAAGCTTAGCTGTACCTAATGCTATGTCTGAATAACCTGAAAAATCACAATAAATCTGTATAGAAAAATATACAGCACCTAAAAATAAATTACTGGCTGACTGATGTTGATAATCATTAAAAACCTGGTTGGCGTAGCCAGCACAATTGTCTGCTACAACCATTTTTTTGAACAATCCCCAGAGTATTTGCCGCATACCATCCACGGCATTTGTGTAGTTAAAAACTCTTTTTTGTTGAATTTGTGGCAAGAGATGTGTTGCCCTTTCAATAGGACCTGCAACCAATAATGGGAAAAAACTTACAAAAACAGAATAATCTATAAAGTTGCGTTCTGCTTTGATTCTACCTTTATAAATATCTATTACATAAGACAATCCATGAAACGTATAAAAAGATATACCTACGGGAAGTATTACTTTTAAAGTCCAAAAATTAGTTTGTACACCAATTGCGGCTAAAGATTGCATCAAAGAATCGGCAAAAAAATTGTAATATTTAAAAATGCCTAAAAACCCCAAATTGACCCCAATACTTAACCAAAACCAAAAATTTTTGATGGGTTGGTTCTTGGCTTCGCTCATTTTGATTCCTGTAAAATAATCCAACAAGGTAGAAAAAATCAACAGAAATAGAAAACGCCAATCCCAACAGGCATAAAATAAGTAGCTGGCTATAAGTAGTAATATGTTTTGCCACTGTAATCGCTTGTTTAATACCCAGTACAGACAAAAAACAATAGGTAAAAATATGGCAAAACTCAGGGAATTAAAAAACATAGATTATTTTCCTTTCTTTTTATTATCTGCCTGTTTTTGTTGCTCTTGTGCCTGTTCCATCATGGTGCTTAATTTTTCTTGCCAAGCTTTCTTTTTCTTAGGTTTGGCTTTATTTTCTTGTAATTGTGCGTGAATTTTATCTTCGTCTATAAAATATTCTCGTATGACCAAAATCATACCAATATTAATTAAATTAGAAACAAAATAATACCAAGACAGTCCAGAGGCATAAGAATTTAAGACAAAAATGAACATAACAGGCATTATATACATTAACATTTTCATATCTGGCATGCCTTCTTGTGTAGGTTGTTGCATATTGCTGGCGGTCATACGGGTATAAATTAATAAAACGACAATGTATAACAAAGCAAACAAACTAATGTGGCTACCGTAAAATGGGATGTTGAAGGGTAGTTGTAAAACGGAATCATAGGCTGTTAAATCTTCTGCCCAAAGGAAGCTTTTACCTCTTAAATCAATCAGGTTAGGGAAAAGATTAAACAATGCGTAGAATATTGGTACTTGTAGCAATGCTGGCAGACAGCCTACTATAGGATTTACACCCACTTTGGAGTACAATGCCATAGTGGCTTGTTGTTTTTTTAGTGGGTCATCGTTTTTGTGCTTCTCGTTCAACTCATCAATTTCTGGTTTCAAAGCACGCATTATGGCACTTTGTTTGTTTTGTTTGTACATGATTGGTGAGGTTACTAACTTTACCACAACTGTCATCAATAAAATAACCCAACCGTAACCAATACCAAAATTAGCAAGAATATGAAATACTTTTATAAAGAAATATTTGTTTAACCAACCAAACAATGTCCAGCCAAAAGGAATAATTTTTTCATAATTAGCACCATAATTTTTTAATAAATCGTACTCTAAAGGAGTAAAGTGAAAACTTAATCTTTCTGATAATTCATTGTTAGTAAGTGTTAATGGGGATGAGAAAGTGTATTTTTTGATGTATAATGAATCATCATCTGCCACCTTTTTTACAGATGCGTTAGAATTGGTAAATCCTTTTTTTGTGGTTAAAATTGTTGCGAAAAATTGTTGTTTAAAAGCCAACCAATCTATTTTATCTTTATCTTCCTTAACATCTCCCTCTCCTTTATAATCAGTGTTTGTTAGGTTATTTAGACTATAGTAAAGCTCTGAGTATTGTGTTTCTTGCCCTCGCCCTTTTTCCTCGACCAGCACGTCCACTGCCCAGTTTAATTCAGGGTTTTTGACGGTAGAAAAGGCATTAAAACCTTGTGTTTTTATATCAAAATCTACTTTATAATCATTATTAAGGGTATAATTATATTCTATAAATCCACCAACGGTTTCAGCTTTCATTGATAATTTATTACCCAACAGGGTAGGAGTGAAGGCTAAATCTGCGGTATGGATTTCCTTACCTTGTAGGTCTTTAAAAACCAAATCAAACCTAGCATTGTTATTTTTTATTAAATAAAGCTCTTTTTGATGATTTTTTGAGCTATGGTCATAGGCTTTATAGTCTTTTAATAAAACTTGAGAAATCTGTCCTCCTTTGCTAGAAAATTTTAAATTAAGTTTTGTGTTTTCTAAGGTGATTTCTTGATTGGTTGTGGGTAACACAAAAGCTGTGGAGGTAGTCTTTAAAGGTGTTTGTGCTAATGATTGATTAACTACAATTGCCGTTGTTGAGTTATTTGATTTTTCTGTCGCTTTTTTTTCTAACTCAGAAGGTTGATTGAAATAGAAAAAAATGGCTAATAAAATAGCGATTAATCCAAAACCAATTAACTGATTGGTGTCTATTTTTTTTTCTTGTTGCATGAAATTTTAGTTGTTTTTGGAATAAAGTAAAGTCGCTTTTATAAAATTGATAAACAATGGATGCGGATTGACTACCGTACTTTTATATTCAGGATGAAATTGTACGCCAATGTAAAATGGATGAGACGTATCCTCTATTATTTCTACCAAATTAGTATCTTTATTGAAACCAGAGGCTTTCAAACCATTCGCTTCCATTTCTATAAGGTAATCATTATTAAATTCATAACGATGTCTATGTCTTTCTGTTATCTCTTCCTTTCCGTATATTTTATTGGTTAAGGTACCAGGACTTAAACTGCAATTCCAATTACCCAAACGCATTGTACCTCCCTTTTGGGTAATTTCTTTTTGTTCCTCCATTAAGTTTATCACAGGGTGTTCGGTTTGGCTGTTCATCTCAGTACTCTCGGCGGTGGTATAGCCCAGTACATTTCTAGCAAATTCTATTACAGCCATTTGCATTCCAAGACATATTCTAGCATAGGTATTTTATTTTCCCTAGCGTATTGGCAGGCAATTATCTTACCTTCAATACCTCTATCACCAAAACCTGGAGCTACCAATACTCCAGCAACATCTGACAAATAGCTAGCTATGTTTTCCTTATCTAAATCTCCGGAATAAACCCATTTTACTTTTACTTTAGTTTCTATATTTGCTCCAGCATGTATAAATGACTCAGTAATAGACTTATAAGAGTCCTGAAGCGTAACATACTTTCCTACTAAAGCAATTGTTATTTCGTTTTTAGGATTTTTATGTTTGTTCAGAAATGATTTCCATTTAATTAATTCAGGTTCAGGACCCACAGGTAATGCTAATTCATTCAAAACCACTTCATCAAAATCTTGATTACCTAATAACAATGGTACATCGTAAATAGTCTCAGCATCAATGCATTGTATAACATTTTCAGGCTTCATATTACAAAACAATGCCAATTTAGATTTCAATCCCTTTGGTAATTCATGTTCCGTTCTACAAACTAAGATATCCGCCTGTATACCACTTTCCATCAGTAACCTAACAGAGTGTTGAGTCGGTTTGTTTTAGCTCCCCGCTGGCAGATAAAAAAAAGGCACTAGTGTAAGGTGAATGACTAAGGAGTTACTAACCCCAATTCCCATCTTAATTGCCTCACAGCCTCTATATAGGGTAATGATTCTATATCACCAACTGTACCGCCAATTTCCGTAATTATGATATCAAAATTACCCGTTTTACCTAAAGTTTTTATTCTTCGTTTTATTTCATTGGTTATATGTGGTATTACCTGTACAGTCTTACCTAAATAATCACCTTTTCGTTCTTTTTCTATCACCGTTTGGTATATCCTACCAGTGGTTACGTTATTAGCTTGAGATGTATAGGTCTAGGTACCGTTCATAATGCCCTAAGTCTAAGTCTGTTTCTGCCCCATCTTCAGTTACATAACATTCACCATGCTCATACGGATTTAAAGTGCCAGGATCTATATTGATGTAAGGGTCTAGTTTTTGAATAGTTACCCTATGTCCTCTTTCTTGTAAAAGCATAGCAAGTGATGCTGAAACAATCCCTTTACCTAAAGATGACGTAACACCCCCAGTTACAAATATATATTTAGGTTGATCAATAGACATAAGATTATTTTTTTAGATAAGATTTTGCAAATCTACAAACAAATAATCAGTAATAAAACACTGTTTTTGTGATTAATTTTTTAGAATGAAATAATAGTCAATGATTATAAAAATGGCTTTAAAAAAGCATTATAACTTCTTTTTGCTTAATAATTAAATTACGATTATCTTCCGTTTCTAAAACTAAACACCCTTCTTTATTAACACTTCTAATAATACCATTAAAAATTAAATCTCCTTTTTTAAAGGCACATACCTTATCTTTTTTGTATAGATGTTTGGTGTAAAAATTAAAAATAATCTCAAATTCATTATTTTCAATTAAACTATAATTTTCTTGAAACTTAATCATAAGATTATTAAATAAATCGTCAAAATCATGTACCAAACCTGTTTGTTTCATAAAAAAAGTAGCCTTTGGTAAATTTATAAAATTGGCTTGGTTTACGTTAATACCAACGCCTACAATACAATTATTTTGATTGTTTAAAATTTTATTTTCAATTAATATTCCACCAATTTTCTTGTTATTTACAATTAGATCATTATACCATTTTATATCCACATTTTCAAAATAATCACTTAAAAAAAGAGCAATGGTATTTGCCACCCAAAAGTTAAAGTAAAATAAAACATCCTTATTCATAATTGGTTTTAACAAAATGGATAATGTTATATTTTTACCACTCTCTACATGCCAATCTGAACCAAAACTACCACGTCCTTTGGTTTGATTAAGCGTCCAAACAACAGTCCATTCAGGGATGTTTTTTTTAATTAAACGATTTAGCTCGTCATTTGTAGAAGCCAATGTTTGATAAAAATGAATTTTTGTTGATTTATCTGCTTTCATAATATAAAAATATATTAAATTTATTACAAATTATGAATTGATAAAATGAAATAACCTATTTTTGCTTATTTAAAAAAATAATTTTATACCAAATTGATGCTAAACCAAATAGCTACAGTTACCTTATTTTCACATATTGTTGTAGGGATTCAACATATAAAAGGAGAAAATATAACGGTTTTAGACCTTAGAGAAATAGAAAATTCTGCGTGTGATTATTTTGTTATTTGCAATGCAAATTCTAACACACAAGTTACTGCAATAGCAAACTCTGTAGAGAAAAATGTGCGTAATGAATTGAAAGATAGACCATGGCATGTAGAGGGGTTAAACAATTCCCAATGGGTTTTGATAGACTATATATCTATTGTAATTCATGTTTTCCAAAAAGAATACAGAGCGTATTATGACATAGAAAGTCTTTGGGGTAACAAAAAAGTTACGTTAATTAAAGAATAATTAATTTTATTAAATAAAACAGATAAAAAATTGAGTACTAAGAAATCAGAAAATAAAATTAATCCAAATTGGATTTTTCTTGTAGGAGCTATTTTCGTCATTGGATTGTTATATTTTCAAAAGAACTTTGTAATATTAAATAAAGAAATCACCCCAGATAAATTTTACACTATGGTAAAGTCTGGAGACGTGGATCATGTAATAATGGTAGAAAGAAAGTTTGTAGATGTCTACCTAAAAAAAGAAGCATTAAACAAACCAGAACATAAAATAGGTGAGGCTAATAATGATGTGCTAACGGCGGCAAAAATACCCCGTTACTCTTTTGAAATAGGCGATTCTGAAAAGTTTGAAAAAGATTTCGATGATCTTAAGAAGCAAACAGGAATAATCTTACCGCTAACCTTTGATAACAATGGTGATGCAATGACTAAATTGTTATTTGACTGGGGCATTCCACTATTGTTAATGGGAGGTTTATGGTTATTTATTTTTAGAAAAATCGGTTCATCAGGCGTGCCTGGAGACCAAATATTTAGTATTGGAAAATCTAGAGCAAAGCTATTTGACGAAAATGATAATGTAAAAACAACTTTTGAAAATGTAGCAGGACTAGAAGGAGCCAAAGAAGAAATAGAAGAAATAGTAGAATTTTAAAAAAACCCAGGTAAATTCACTAAATTAGGAGGTAAGATACCTAAAGGAGCTTTATTGGTAGGTCCTCCAGGCACGGGCAAGACATTGTTAGCTAAAGGCGGTAGCAGGAGAAGCTAAAGTCCTTTTTTTCTCCCTGTCAGGGTCTGATTTTGTAGAAATGTTTGGGGAATAGGTGCATCAAGGGTAAGAGATTTATTTAAACAAGCAAAGAAAAATCACCATCAATAATTTTATTGATGAAATAGACGCAATTGGTAGAGCTAGAGGCAAAGGGGCAATGCAAGGAGGGAATGACGAGAGAGAAAACACGCTGAATCAACTGCTTACAGAAATGGATGGTTTTGGCACAGACACTAGCGTGATTGTGATGGGAGCGACTAACCGTGTAGATGTATTAGAAAGTGCCTTGCTAAGACCAGGGAGATTTGACAGAACTATTTTGTAGATCTACCAGAGCTGAATGAACGTAAAGAAATTTTCGCAGTACATTTAAAGCCATTAAAATTAGAAGAAAATCTAGATGTCGATTTTTAGCAAGACAAACACCTGGTTTTAGCGGTGCAGATATTGCTAATCTTTGTAATGAAGCGCCCTTAATCGACGCTAGAAAAAATAAAGAAGTAATAGAAAAGCAAGACTTCCTAGATGCCGTAGATAGAATCATAGGTGGATTGGAAAAGAAAAATAAGGTAGTAAAGCCTCATGAGAAAAAAAGAGTAGCTTATCATGAGGCTGGACATGCCGCCATTAGCTGGTTGTTAGAGCATAGCTCACCATTAGTTAAAGTAACGATTGTGCCAAGAGGACGATCATTAGGTGCGACATGGTATCTACCAGAAGAAAGACAATTGACTACAACAGAGCAAATGAATGACGAGATATGTACTACATTAGGCGGTAGAGCCGCCGAGGAGGTAGAGTTCGGAAACATATCTACAGGAGCATTGAGTGACCTGGAACGTGTAACCAAACAGGCTAATGCTATGGTAACAGTCTATGGATTAAACGATAAGATAGGGAATATATCTTATTATGACTCATCAGGACAATCAGAATATAGTTTTGGGAAACCATACAGTGACCAAACGGCTAAAATAATAGATGAAGAAATTTCTAAAATAATAGAATTTCAATACCAAAGGGCTAAAAAAATACTAACTGAGAACAAAGATAAATTAATATTATTAGCCGAAAGATTGTTGGAGAAAAGTTATTTTTAAAGAAGATTTAGAATTCGTTTTTGGTAAAAGACTATTTGATGATGGAGTCACAGAAAGTATTATGCCTATATAAATAAACAAGTGATTGTATGCTAGAAAACTTCAAAAAAACATTCTTTTCTTCAGGTAAAAAAGATAATTCATCAGCACAAGATGTTGTTGAGGAAGATGTTTTTTTTGTTCGTGAATATAAAAAATCAGGGGGTAAGTTTTTATATTGTGATGATTATGATTCTTTTATTGGTAATTTACAACAAATAATTGTTCACGAAAAATTAACAGATTTGGTTTGTTTTGATGCCGATATACAACAAATATTGACAGGTATAGGTAATCTATTTTCAGAATCATCTTATACACAAACATCCTTCGCATTAATTACCTGTGAGTATCTAATTAAAACCGATGGAACTATATTGATATCATCACATCATACCAATAACAGAAAACCAGAAGACTTACCCAGTAATGTAATAATAATAGCTAAGTCATCACAAATTGTCAAAAATTTAAGCGAAGCATTAGCTGAAATTAATGCCGTAAAAAAAACCAATATACCTTCAAATATAATGAGTATAAAGGCTGTAGAGAGCATATTACCGACAAATCCCAAAAATGCTAAAAATATTTATTTATTAATGTATGAATATTAAGCATAAAAATGGATAAAAATCTCTTACTCAGAATCCTCTCAGGATTGGTTTATATAGGAATTGTCATATTAGGTACAACACTACATCCATTAGGATTTGTGGCACTAATAGGCACTTTTTTAGCATTTTGTATTTTTGAAATGACAACCATTTTAAAATTTGATTCAAAATTATATTTACTATTAACCATTATTTTTATTGGTTATTTTTTCTATACTCACACCATTGACTTCTTGAATGATTATGTAGACTTTAATTTACGAATAAGTGCTGATTATAGTAAAATACTAAAAGTATCGTTATTTCTAATGGCTGTTTATACCATATTTTTCTATGCAGAAGAGCTGTACAATGACCAAGCAAAATTAATCTTTTATACTTGCTATCTTGGTATTCCATTTTATTTAAGTCTTTGTTTACCAAACCTTACACATATAAAAGTAGAATCAATTAATTCAGAGATATTAACTCACCCTATAGTGGCAATGATTAATGGACCTATGACTTTAGAGGTTTTGTTTTTATTTATATTAATTTGGGCAAGCGATACCTTTGCCTACGTTTTTGGACGACTTTTTGGTAAACACAAACTAGCACCAACCATTTCCGAGAAAAAAACATGGGAAGGATTAATTTTGAGTATGGTATTTACAATCATTACAGGGATATTTATTCAATATTATGGTGTAATGGTAAAGGGTAATTGGGTGTACATATCAATAATTGTTGCTATTTTTGCACCTTTTGGAGATTTAGTGGAGTCAAAGCTAAAACGTGTATTTGGAATCAAAGACAAAGCAATCTTATCCCTGGACATGGCGGTTTTTAGATAGATTAGACAGTTTTTTATTCTGTGTACCCGCAATTTATATTTATTATTTAATTTTATCAATATGATCAGATTGCATAAAGAAGGAACTCAAATACTTATAGTTTCATTATTTATTATTTTATTTTTGACAGGTATTTTATTTTATACCATAAACAATGTTCTAATTTCAAGCATTTTAGTTGCAGCTCTATTTGTTTTTTATTTTTTTGAAGTATGGTTTTTTAGAAATCCAATAAGAAATACTGTGGCAAATTTTAATGACGTTGTAGCTCCTGTAGATGGTAAAGTAGTTGTGATAGATGAGGTTTTTGAGAAAGAATTTTTGAAAGAAAAATGTATTCAAGTTTCTATTTTCATGTCCCCCCTTAATGTACATGTTTGCCGGTATCCCGTGTCTGGTAAGGTTATCTACACCAAATACCACCCTGGTAAGTATTTAGTAGCATGGCATCCAAAATCATCAGAGTTGAATGAGCGAACAACCGTGGTTGTAAAAAACAATAATAAAAATATACTATTCAGGCAAATAGCTGGTGCTGTGGCTAGGCGTATTGTGCTATACCCTAAGGTAAATGACTTGACTGTGGCTGGTAGAGAATATGGTTTTATAAAATTTGGATCTCAGTTAGATGTTTTTTTACCATTAGGAACACAAATAAATGTTGTTTTGGGTAAAATAACCAAAGGAGGTATCGATATAATAGCTAAAATATAAAAAAAGATTATAAAATTTAATGATATGAAAAAATTAATTTTAGGATTTGCAATTTTAAGTTTAATTGCATGCAATAGATCAGGTGGTAATAAAGCAATATTACCTGTTGTGGAATCTGAAGAGGAAGTAGAAATGACTGAATCTTTTCAAGGTAACGAAGGTCATGAACATCAATTAAAGACCGCAGTAATAAAACCGATTGAGGTTTCTAGTGAAGAAATAAAAAAAATAGTTGAAAAATCAAAAGCAGAAATGCCAAAGGCGTTAGAAATAAAAACAACTAAATAAGTTATAATCAAAAAGTAATATGGGTTTTAAAATTTATTATATAAAATCCGTATTACTTTCTAAATAGTAAAAAATATTGGAGGATATTATTTCAGAAAAACATAAAGCTGGTTTTGTAAACATCATCAATAAACGTAGGTAAATCAACACTAATGAATCTGTTGGTTGGTGAGCGTATATCTGCAATTACCAATAAAGCACAGACCACACGCCATAGAATTTTAGGTATTGTGAACACGGATGACTATCAGATTGTTTTTTCAGACACGCCCGGGGTTTTAAAGCCTTTGTATGAATTGCAAGAAAAAATGATGGACTCTGTGAAGTCTGCTTTCAAAGACGCTTATATTCTAATTTATATGGTAGAAATGGGCGAAGGGATACTCAAAGACCCTACTTTTTTTACCAAAATAATTAATATTCACGTACCAGTTATATTACTATTAAATAAAATAGATTTAACAGACCAAGTTTCTTTGGAAGAAACAGTAGCTTATTGGCATAAAAAAGTACCCAATGCAACTATTCTACCAATATCTGCTAAAGAAAAATTCAATACTGATTTATTATTACAAAAAATAATAGAATATTTACCCGAAGCTCCACCATATTACCCAAAAGATCAATTAACTGACCGTCCAGAAAGATTTTTTGTCAATGAAACAATTAGAGAAAAAGTATTGTTAAATTACAAAAAAGAAGTTCCTTACTCTGTAGAAATAGTAACGGAAGCCTTCACTGAAGACCCATATAAAGTTGTCATAAGTAGTGTCATATATGTAGAAAGAGACTCTCAGAAAGGTATAATAATAGGACATCAAGGCAAGTCATTAACCAAAGTGGGGACTGAGGCTAGATTAGATTTAGAGCAGTTTTTCCAAAAAAAGGTACATCTTTCTTTATTTGTGAAAGTAAAAAAAGAATGGCGTAAAAACATGAAAGACTTGGATGGTTTTGGATATTGATATTCAATTATCATTTACCATAAAGGGTATTTGTGCAGCCTCTGGATTATTTTTAAAGAATAATGAATTATTTATCATATCAGATAATGGTAATTTTTTATATAAATATGACATTAATACAAACTATCTGAACAAAATTAATATTATTGAATCTACTGAAAATGGTATTCAAGAGAATATTGGTAAAAAATATAAATCAGACGCTGAATCAATTTGCCATTACAACAATAACCTATATATTTTAGGCTCTGGATCAAAATCTAATAGAAATAACCTGACGGTCTATTCATTAACTGACAATGAATTGGATGTAATAGATCTGACTGATTTTTATAATCACCTAATGACTATTGCCAATATAGGCATCGATGATTTTAACATAGAAGGTGTTATATTTACTGGAACAGAATGGTTTTTGTTTAATCGCGGAAATGGTTATAGGGTAAAAAATGGTGTTTTTAAAATCAAAACGAAAAAATTAATCATTAATCCGGATATTATATTTTATTCTATTTCATTGCCAAAAATAAATAATGTAAACACCTCTTTTACAGATGCTATTTTATTAAATGATAAAATGTTTTTTTTAGCTACAGCAGAAGCTACTGACTCTAGCTATAATGATGGTGATATATTAGGTAGTATTATTGGTATAATTGAACCTAATGGTATGCAACTAATAACGACTGAAATAATCTCAGAAACACAAAAATTTGAAGGTATTACCCTACTGCTACAAAACAACAACCAAATGGCGTTTTTACTTTGTGAGGATAAAGATTCAAAAAAAATATTAGAATCAAATATTTACAAACTAACAATTACCTTATAAAAGCACAAGAAATGCAAAATACACATACAATAGCTTTTTATAATGTCGAGAACCTTTTTGATATAGAAAAAGACCTATTAACAAATGATGATGACTTTACACCTAACGGAGAGCTGCAATGGACGGTAGAGCGGTATCAAAAAAAAATAATAAAAATAGCCAACACTATAGCAAATATTGGAAAAGATGAAACTAATACCACACCAACATTCATTGGGCTGGCTGAAATTGAAAATAAAAAAGTGTTGAATGATTTAATTAGCAATGAATTGTTAATTAACGAAGGGTATAAAATCATTCATTATGACTCTAAAGACGAGAGAGGTATAGACGTAGCTTTGTTATACAAAGAATCTATTTTTAAAGTAACACATCAAGAGGCTATAGATATACCATTTGAGGTAGAAAAAAATGGTAGCCATGACTATACCAGAGATATTCTATACATTACGGGTGATTTTTGTGGCACACAATTACATGTATTTGTCAATCATTGGTAATCAAAACGAATGAATGACATTAATAAAGATAAACGAGAATTAGTTGGTAAAAAATTAAGAGAAAAAATTGACACTATTTTTGATTTGAATGCTTCGGCAGACATTATTTTAATGGGTGATTTTAATCAAAACCCTAATGAAGAGTATTTTAAAACTATTTTACAAACCTCAAAAACAATAGAAGAAACAACCATAAAAGGGTTTTATAATCCACTGGAAGAAATATTCATGCGGGGAAAGGGTACAGAGATTTACCACAAGGAATGGAATTTGTTTGATCAAATACTTTATTCTAAAAGTTTCACCATTACTACCAGCCCTTTAAAGCTAGATAAGACCTTAATATTTGACAAATTATTTATACAAAACTGGGACAAAAACTTTAAAGGACAACCATTTAGAACCTATGTTGGTAAAAAATATTTAGGCGGATACAGTGACCACTTCCCTGTATTTTCATTGTTAAAAGTTTAGTTTTAAAGTTAATTTTTTTATATTTGTTGTTAAAATAAAGTAAAATGAGGATAACAGATAATGGTCAGATAGAGTTGGACGGAATAGACAAGACTATTCTAAATGCCATGATGGAGGATGCACAAACGCCAGTAGCAAAATAAGCTAAAACCGTTGGTGTATCATCAACAGCGATACACCAACGGTTAAAAAAACTAGAAAAATCTGGTTTGGTAAAAAGTACTAACACCATAATTGATGCCAAAAAGTTAGGCTACTCCACCATTGCTTTTGTGGGTGTTTTTTTAGATAAATCATCGCATTACTCTTCGGTAATTACCTCATTAAGAGATATTCCAGAGGTTATAGAAACACATTTTACCACAGGTAATTATGCTATTTTTATTAAAATACTATGCAAAGATAATGATCACCTAATGCACGTCTTAAATCATGGCATACAGCTAATTAAAGGCATTATCCGTACAGAAACCTTTATTTCATTAGAGCAAGGCATTCAAAGGCAAATAAAACTATGATTGATTTGTTATATACCGCTTTGCAAGGCACAATTAACGCGGCTAAAGAGGTAGAAAGACAATATATAGAAGGATTTTCTGTAGAGTCAAAAGCTGACAATAGCCCTTTGACAACAGCAGATAAGGCTGCGCATACTATTTTATTAAAATACCTAACCAAAACAGAAATACCAATTCTTAGTGAAGAAGGAGCTGTTATTTCTCAGGATCAATTAAATCAATTAAAAAATTATTGGGTCATAGACCCTATTGATGGAACTAAAGAATTTGTGAATAAAACTGGAGAGTATTGTGTCTGCATAGCGTTAATGACGAATAAAACACCCATATTGGGTATATTAGCCGCACCCACATATGATTTGTTTTATTTTGCTACGGAAAACATAGGTTCATACAAGTATAATTTACCCTTTACAACCCTATATGAATTACAAGATAAATCTAACTTAATGAATCACTTAATTGAAAATTCAACCAAATTAATACCTAAAAATAATCTGAAAAACTACACTTTTTTCAGTAGTAAATCTCACAAAAACAAAGATACAGATGATTATTTCGAAAAATTAGAAAATGAATATAAAAAAGCAGAAAAAATAGAAATGGGTAGTGCTATAAAATTCGGTTTGTTAGCGGAAGGAAAGGCGAATGAGTATACACGCCTCAGCCCATTACATTATTGGGACATAGGCGCTGGGCATGCCGTTGCAAAATATGCAGGCTTACAGGTTTTAGATTATTACACCCAACAAGAAGTCAATTATACAAATGATAATTTAAAAATAGAAAACTTCAGTATCAAAAACAATTAAAAAAAAATAATTAATTGTAGATAATTGGTAACTAAAAATACCAGCTGTCTGTAATTCATTTTTGTACATTTGTCAAGATTTTTACCTAATATTATAGGCGTTATGAATGATGTAATACAACTGTTGCCAGACCATGTGGCTAATCAAATAGCCGCAGGTGAGGTAGTGCAACGCCCAGCATCTGTAGTGAAGGAGCTGATGGAAAACGCTATTGACGCCAAAGCCACAACCATACAATTAATTATAAAAGAGGCTGGCAGAGAATTAATACAAGTGGTAGACAACGGGCTAGGAATGAGCGTAACCGATTCTAGAATGGCTTTTGAGCGACACGCTACATCAAAAATAAAACAAACGGAAGATATTTTTAAAATATTAACCAAGGGTTTTCGTGGCGAGGCATTAGCCTCTATAGCCGCTGTAGCTCAGGTAATTATGAAAAATAAACGTACCGTAGATGAAATTGGTGTGGAGATAAACATAGAAGGCAATGAAGTAAAAACTCAAAAACCTGTGAATAGTCAAGACGGCACAACAATTATTGTTAAAAATATATTCTATAATGTGCCTGCAAGGCGTAATTTTTTAAAATCTAATATTATAGAATTTAAACATATTATAGATGAATTTCAACGAGTTGCTTTGGACCATAACGATATAGATTTTCAGTTATACCATCAAGGAGAAGAAGTTTTTAAATATACAAAAGGTACTTTATTACAACGTGTTTTACAGGTTTTTGGTAAAAAAAATCAACCATTTTTAGTACCTGTGAATGAGCAAACTGAATTGGTAAAACTAACAGGCTATATAGGCAAGCCAGAAATGGCTAAAAAAACACGTGGCGAGCAGTTTTTTTTTGTAAACAATAGGTATATAAAAAGTCCATACCTAAACAAAGCTGTTCAGGATGCCTTTGAAAATCTTCTACCATCAAAATACCAACCAGCCTATTTTTTATTTTTAGAAATTAATCCTGAACGAATAGATATCAATATTCATCCTACTAAAACAGAAATAAAATTTGATGATGAACGGACTATTTATTCCGTATTGCGATCCGCTGTGAAGCATGCCCTAAGCCAGTATAGTGTAATGCCATCATTAGATTTTGACCAAAATCCTGAATGGGCTTTTATAGACATAAAGCCTAAAAAAGCATTAAATGCACCAAATATAAAGGTAGATACAGACTTTAACCCATTTAAAAACCCCACTTATATTAGTTCAAAACCTTCAGGGGATCAAAAATTAAATTTAGAACGTCTCTACGCCACCAATCAAAATAATGAGGAAATGATTGAGCCAAGTGTGCTTTTCGATACAAAAAATAGTCTAGAAAGTTTTAAGACTTTTCAATGGCAAAAAAAATATTTAATAGCAAATTACAATCACGCCTTGATGGTAATGGATCAGCACAGGGTGCATCAAAAAATATTGTACGAACTGTTTAAAAAACAATCTAAAGGAAATGCTCTCAGCCAGCAATTATTATTTCCCATAGAGCTACCATTTCTAAAACATGAAATAATTCAAATACAACATATAGAAAAAGAATTATTAATTTTAGGGTTTGATTTAAGTTTCACAGACGATCTTGTTTTGGTAAACGCCTTACCGTCCAGTATTAAACCTGAAAATATGTTTGAGGTTTTTAATAATTTTTTAACCGAATTACACTACAGCGAAACATTAGACATAACCGATGATTTGTGTAAACTGTTAGCGAAAGGATCTGCTATTAAAAAGGGTGAGTATTTAAACAATGAAGAGGTAGAACATCTAGTAACACAATTATTCCTAATGGATGACATTACACATACGCCTTTTGGTAAAAAAATATTTACAACTATTACCCTTAATGACATTTATACAAGATTAAATTGATAAAATAAAAAAATATATGTTTAACAATATACCGCCCGTAACCAAAAATTTATTACTTCTAAATGCTCTGTTTTTTGCGGCAAAAATGTTTTCTTCTGTTTGGGATTTAGATACTGTATTGGGTGCTTTTTATCCTGGATCTGTAAACTTTCATCCGTATCAGATTATTACCCATATGTTTATGCACGGCAATTTAACACACTTTTTTTTCAACATGTATGCCTTGTACACCTTTGGTGCGGTGATAGAAAACGTACTGGGAGGGCGACGTTTTTTTATCTACTACATGGTTTGTGGTTTGGGGGCTTTTATCTTATTTAATTTTGTTAATTATATCACAATTAATCATTTACATGATGCTTTGGTCACCAATAATATCTCTTTAGAAGGATTTGCACAATACTCAAAACTATCCATGAACGGAGATTTAATTAATACAGAAAATATACCAACTATAAATGCCAATACACCATTGTTTGTCAATTATTTGAAAGCCCACATTACACCAATGGTTGGTGCATCAGGTGCCATATTTGGGTTATTAATAGCTTTTGGTATGCTGTATCCGGATGCTAAAATGTTTATCATATTTCTACCTATAGCTATCAAAGCCAAATACTTAATGGTATTGTATATCTTGTTTGAATTATTTTCAGGTTTAAGAGATGCTGGAGGCGATAATGTGGCCTATTTTGCCCACCTAGGAGGTGCCTTGATTGGTTTTATCATGATTAAGTACTGGCGAGCCAACCAATCATTTTAGGGTATGAGAAAAATAATTACATCACCATTTTTAAAACCTAACGATAAAATAGGAATAATAGCCCCAGCAGGGTATTTAACCCCTGAGATGATAGCCCCTTCATTACATTTGCTCAAACAACAGGGATATGAAGTCGTTTTAGGTAAAAATATATTTAATTTTTATGATTTTGGGTATAAATATGCCGGTACCGTAACAGAAAGATTATCAGACCTACAAACCATGCTGAATGATAAAACCATAAAAGCAATTTGGTGTGCTAGGGGAGGGTATGGCTGTATAGAATTGGTAGATAAATTAGATTTTACTAATTTTTACAAAAACCCAAAATGGCTAATTGGCTATTCAGATGTTACCGTATTACACCAAAAAATAAATCAATCTACGGCAAGTATTCATGCTACGACTACGAAATTATTACCATCTGGACAGGCTGATGAAACCTTAACTAGTCTTTTTGAAGTATTAAAAGGAGATTTAAAACCAATAAACTTCTCACCACAACCACAGAATAAATTAGGCAAGGCTGAAGGTGTTTTAGTCGGGGGAAATTTGTCTATCCTATACAGTCTCTTAGGCAGTGAAACCCTTTTTGACCCCAAAGGTAAAATCTTGTTTATTGAGGACTGGCACGAGAACTATTACCACCTAGACAGAATGTTAATGAGTATGAAACGCAGTGGTATTTTTAACCAAATAAAAGGACTTTTGGTTGGTGGAATGACTTTTATGGATGATAAAGAGGGCAATGAAAATCACACAAAAATATATGACCAAATGGCGTATAATATTGTGCAAAAATACATGCAAGACTATAACTTACCCATTGCTTATGGTGTACCTGCTGGGCATATTGAAGACAATAGAGCATTGGTTTTTGGATTGAATATTAAGATGAATTGCACAAAAATTATTTCCGAAATTATTTACGTATAAAGAAAAATTTATGTCGGAGCATTATGATTTTGGTAAGGAGGCTGAAAAAAAAGCTGTAGCATATCTAATCAAAAATAATTATACTATAAAATCAACCAATTGGTTTTATCAAAAAGCAGAAATAGATATTATTGCACAGAAGGATGATCAGTTGGTTGTCGTAGAGGTAAAGGCTAGAAGCTCTACAACCTTTTGTAATCCAGAAGATGCAGTGAATGGAAAGAAACGAAAATTACTTATATTTGCGGCAGATGCATACGTGGAAAAATTTGGTATAAATTTAGACGTGCGGTTTGATATCATTTCTATTACATTAGAAAAATCTAATTGGCAAATTAACCACATAGAAGATGCTTTTGGTGTGATTTAAATTAGTTCATCTTTTCGACTAAAACGAAAAAAAGATATATAGACACTTAGGGTTAAAAAAAAGCCAAATATAAAACCATATAACACACATTTGATAAACCTAATAAATACCAAATAGCAACACTTATAATATTGATTTGAAATTATTAAATAAATTTAAGTGTTTAAATTCAGCAAAATAAAGGTGGGCGAAATATTGAAGCCAACTTTTCGAATGTGTAAAGTTCTGAGTAATTTGGCAACTCTTTTGTGTGTTTAAATATAATTATAATTGCTATTATCATTTCATTGCTAGGTATAGGGGCTATTTGTACTATTTCATTCAGTACAATACCTCCATTGGTTGTATTACTTCTCTTGTTTTCTTTTATAGTTGTGAAGTGGATTTATTTATTGGTTTTTTTAGAATTAATATTAACAATTAAAAATTCATTTTTAACCATTATTTTTTTTATCGTAGAGGCTAATTTAACATTTACTACGTTTAAATCTCTTTCTTTTTTATAATCTAATTTTCCAGCTACATATTGAGTGTTTTCAACTTTTAGGTTACCATATATAACAACATTAGCGTTGTTATTGACAATTAAATTTTTTAACTATAGTTTCATTGTTAGCTGTAAAGATTGTTTGCATAGCATCACCAATTTACCCTCACCTGATACCTCATTAATATCCAACTCAATATTTTGACATTGAGCACCTTTACTAATACTTAGGGTATTACCACCTATAAAAACTTGAGCATTTATGGAAGTGAAAACCAAAGTAGTAATCAGAAAAAAACAATATTTTATATTGATAAATTTCAATTAAATATTTTTCACATTATTAATGGCGTAATAATTAATACATTTTACTGAGATACAATATAATTTTATTGAAAATATTTTTGATATTTGCTGTTAAATTATAAATTTATAAATGAAAATACGATATTCAGACCTTATTGAACAAACTTTAGACTTTCCACAAGAGGAGTTTAAAATAAATGACTCTCAACTAAATTTTCATGACATTCCATTAATGAATTTAATTGAAGAGCATGGTACACCTTTAAAATTTAATTATTTACCTAAAATATCTCAAAATATTTCTAGAGCTAGAGAATGGTTTCAAAACGCATTTAAAGAGAACAATTATACAAAAAACTATATTTATTGTTATTGCTCAAAAAGCAGTCATTTCTCTTTTGTCATAGAAGAGGCTTTGAAAAGTAAGGTGAGTATGGAAACATCATCGGCATATGATATGGAAATAATCCGTAGATTGCATCAAAAAGGCAGTGTTACAAAAGAAATTGAGGTTATTTGTAATGGTTTTAAAACCGAAAACTACCTTAGACTAATTGCTGAACATATTAATGATGGTTTTGTGAATATATTACCTGTTATTGATAATTTTGGAGAGTTAGATCGACTTTCAGATTCCATTAATAAAGTATTTAATATTGGTATAAGAATAGCGTCAGAGGAGGAACCCAAATTTGAATTTTACACCTCTCGTTTAGGTATTGGTTATAAGGATATTGTTCCTTTTTATACTCAAAAAATACAAAATCACCCTAATGCAAGGTTAAAAATGTTGCATTTTTTTATCAATACAGGTATAAAAGATACGGCATATTATTGGAATGAATTATTCAAATGTTTACGAGTTTATGCAAGATTAAAGAAAATAGCTCCAGAGGTAGACTCATTAAATATTGGAGGAGGATTCCCTATAAAAACCTCACTTACATTTGAATATGATTATCAATATATGATTAATGAAATTGTGTATCAAATAAAAAAATTCTGTGAAGACGAAGGAGTTGAAGAACCTAATATTTACACAGAATTTGGTTCATTTACAGTGGGCGAAAGTGGTGGAATATTGTATAAAATATTAAGCCAAAAAAGACAAAATGACCGTGAAAGTTGGGATATGATAGATAGTTCGTTTATGACTACCCTTCCTGATACTTGGGCAATTAGTAGGCACTTCATAATGCTAGCGGTAAACCGATGGGAAGACCCCTATGAAAGAGTATTTTTAGGTGGATTAACCTGTGATAGTGATGATTATTATAATTCTGAACAACATACAAATGCAATTTATTTACCAGTTTTTTCTGAAGAAAAACCTTTGTACATAGGATTTTAATACAGGTGCTTATCAAGACACAATTAGTGGTTATGGAGGCGTACATCACTGCCTAATCCCACAACCAAAGCACATATTAATTGATAAAAATGAGAATGGCGAATCTGTTTACACTGTATTTAAAGATAGACAATCGCCTGAGGATGTACTAGATACATTAGGGTATTAATCAAAAAAAAGATGACAATAATTTGTTGATTAGTTGTTAATTTTTTTTATTGACATCATCACTAAAAAATAACTATTTTTGCTTCTATTAAAAGAAGAAAAAAAACATAAAGTTTAAAAAAAGAAAAAAACATGAAATTTATTGTATCCAGTAGTTCATTATCAAAAAACATACAGCAAATAAGCGGTGTTATAAATAATAATCCAGCAATGGCTATTTTAGATAATTTTTTATTTGAATTAGATCATAATACATTAACAATCACTGGATCGGATTTAGAAACAACGATTTCTACAAAGCTGAGTGTAGACTCACAAGAGGTTGACAAAATAGCTATTTCGTCTAAAATATTAATTGATATCATTAAGACTTTTCCAGATCAACCATTGACTTTTGTAAAAAAAAATGAGACACAAATAGAAATCATATCTGAACAGGGTAATTATAATCTAGCCTTTACAGATGCTGATGAATACCCTACAACAATACAATTGCCATCGGCTAAAAAAACAGCTATACCATCAGGCATATTGTCAGGAGCTATTGGTAAGTGTTTGTTTGCAACCAGTAGTGATGAACTGAGACCTGTAATGACAGGAGTTTTATTCCAATTTAACCAAAATATGTTTAAATTTGTAGCAACTGATGCTCATAAATTAGTGAAATACACAAGAACAGATTTGGGTCTTGATACCGAAGATAGCATAGAATTCATAATACCTAAAAAACCATTAAATTTACTAAAAACCATTTTAGGTAACAGTAGTGAAGATGTTGTAATTGAGTACAATGATACAAACGCAAGTTTTTCTTTCAAAAACATAAATTTAATATGTAGACTAATTGATGGTAAATACCCTAATTATGAAGCCGTTATACCAGCTGTTAATTCTAAAATATTGACTATAAATAGAAATTTATTATTAACATCTTTAAAAAGAGTAGCTATATTTTCAAACAAATCTACCCTACAAGTTAGAATTAAACTAACAGGTAGTGCTATCAGTATTAGTTCTGAAGATTTAGATTTTGCTAGTAGTGCCGAAGAAAAATTACCTTGCCATTATGTAGGTGATGATATGCAAATAGGCTTTAACTCTAAATTTTTTGTGGAAATGCTAACCAACTTAAACTCAGAAGACGTTACGATAGAAATGTCTGAACCTAACAGAGCTGGGATTATTAAACAATTAGACGGATTAGAGGCTGGTGAAGAGATTTTGATGCTTGTAATGCCCGTAATACTAAATACTAACTAAAAAAAATTTTATTTCTTTTAAAAAAATTAAACACAACCCCCAGTCTAAATAATGAATATTTCTTACAATTGGCTAAAATCTCATATACAAACAGATGTACCGTTAGATAAAGTAGCCAAAACACTTACAAACACAGGATTAGAGGTAGAAGCTGTAGAAAAAAAACAATCAATAAAAGGAGGTTTAGAAGGTATAATTGTAGGCGAGGTTATAAAGTGTGAACAGCATACCAATGCAGATAAATTAAAGCTAACCCAGGTAAATATAGGTAATAACCTTATTTTACAGATAGTTTGTGGAGCATCAAACGTTACCGAAGGTATGAAAGTAGCCGTAGCCACCATTGGCTCAATATTATATCCTACAAAAGGTGAATCTTTTCAAATTAAAAAATCAAAAATAAGAGGAGAAGATTCCTTTGGAATGCTTTGTGGTGCAGATGAGGTAGGCATAGTAAATAACAATGATGGACTATTGATACTACCAAAAGATGCTGAGCCAGGTTCATTATTGAGTGATTTATATGACGTACAGCAAGATTATTTAATAGAAATAGGTCTAACCCCAAACAGAGCTGATGCAATGAGCCACTTTGGTGTGGCTAGAGATTTACACGCGGGATTAAAAGTGTTAAAATTAGAATCAGAATTAATTGCATCGGATGTATCAGAATTTAGTTTAGATAAAACAATTCAATCTGCTATTGAGGTAATTGTAGAAAACAAGGAAGACTGCCCACGCTACATGGGACTTGAATTGAGGAATATAACCATTAAAGAGTCCCCAAAATGGTTAAAAAACAGATTAATAACGATAGGTTTAAACCCGATAAACAACATAGTAGATATAACAAATTATATACTACATGATTTATACCAGCCACTCCACGCCTTTGATTCTGATAAAATAACTGGAAACAAAATCATTGTAAAAAATATTACACAAAATACCCTATTTACAACCCTAGATGGAGTGAAAAGAGAAGTTAGTGAAACAGACTTAATGATTTGTGATGCAGAAAAACCCTTAGCAATAGCCGGTATACTTGGCGGACAAAATTCAGGCGTAACAACGGAGACAAAAAATATTTTTTTAGAAAGTGCCTATTTTAAACCCATTACCGTACGTAAATCATCTAAGAGACATCAATTAAACACAGATGCTTCCTTTAGGTTTGAAAGAGGTGTAGACCCCAACGGACTTTTAATAGGCTTAAAAAAAGCATTTATTTTAATGCAAAAATATGCTGATGCAACTATTATATCACCAATATTCTCATCAGATTATTCTAAATTTGAAAACAAAGTAGTCATACTACGCTACCATAGAATAGATAAACTATTAGGCAATAAAATACACAGAGATAAAGTAAAAGAAATTTTAAACCTATTAGATATTAATATTATATCAGAATTTAATGATAACCTAGAGGTCTCTATTCCATCATACAGAGTAGATGTAGAAAGAGAAATAGACTTGATAGAAGAAATTTTGAGAATTTATGGATACAACAGCATTGAAATTCCAGAAAAAATGACCACTTCATTGGTTACACAATCCTCCGCCAAACAAGAAAATATAGAAAATAACGTAGCCAATTATTTGGTAAATCTTGGGTTTAATGAAGTAATGAACAACTCATTGGTTAAGAAAAATTATGAAACCATATTAAATTGGGATATTAACCAAACCATAAATATACTAAACCCATTGAGCGGAGATTTATCTATAATGAGACAATCATTATTACCAGGCATGTTAGAGACTTTAAATTTTAATATAAGTAGAAAAAATTCAAATTTAAAAATATTTGAATTAGGTAAATCTTATAAAAATAATTCATCAAAAACAACTGAAAATAAATCTATACAAGACTACACAGAAACAAAATATCTAGCATTAGCGATAACAGGGAAACAAACAGAGGAATCCTGGTTAGGTAAGCAAGAAAGCACAAACTTCTTTCATCTAAAAGGATTAATAACCCAACTATTGGCTAAGTTTGGAATAAAAAAATACAATGAAATTCCTTTAGAAAATGTAATCTATTCAGATGGCTTAGAATTAACAATTGATAATGACGTAATAGCTATATTAGGAAAATTACATTCAAAAAAATTAACTAGTTTTGAAATAAATCAAGATGTTTATTACGCAACAATAGACTGGTCTGTATTGGTAAAACTAGCCCTAGCCGTAAAAACATCGTACACAGATATAGCTAAATACCCTACAGTAAGAAGAGATTTAGCACTGTTAGCGGATAAAGACTTAACATATAAATCATTATATGATTTTGCACAAAATAATGGCGGAGAGTTACTACAATCAGTCAATTTATTTGATGTCTATGAAGGAGATAAACTACCAGAAAATAAAAAATCATATGCCCTAAGTTTTTTATTACAAGACAAAAATAAAACACTGACAGACAAAGAAATAGAAGAGTATATGACGCAATTACTCAACGGATTTGAACAAAATTTAAAAGTAAAATTAAGAGGTTAATTTAATAAAAAAAACAATTATGAAATTTATTAAAATAAGTGGATTAGTCTTTATTTCAGTATTTTATTCCTGTGGTGCTTCTAAAATAGATCAATCATATAGTGATGTACTAAGAAATACTTCAAAAGCTGTTTTAACACAAACGAAGAAGGATAATACGAAAAAACCAGAACCTAAACCAGAAATAAAATCAGTTGATGATAAAAATTTGATTAGCCTAAAGGCAGGAAAATGGACATTATTATCAGCTAAAGAAAACCCTCCATATTTAGACTTCACCAACGCTGACATGAAGTTAATTACCGGTTTTTCTGGTTGTAATAGAATAGGTGGAGAGCTATTGGTAGATGCGCAAACTATCAAAATATCAAAAGTCATTACCACCAAAATAGCCTGTATGGACAATAATGATGAGACAGGATTTTTGGCATTATTAGAAAAAGTAAATAGATATGAAATAGCAGATAAAACATTAACCTTTTTTGCAGATAAAATAAATTTATTAAGGTTCAAATTAACAGAATAAGGATATAAGAAAACAGCGTTTTTTTTCTTTATAATTTGATAACATAAATCGGGACTAAATGCCAATAAAAATCACTGGATTAACCAAAAAATATAAAAATCAAATTGCCATACAAGAAATTAATTTTTCTATAAAAGCAAGAGAGGTCGTGGGATTATTAGGGTAAATGGTGCTGGTAAAACGACTTTAATGAAATCTATTTTAGGAGCATTTGATGTGAATATGGGGGAAATAACCATTAATGAAATTTCTGTAAAAACCAACAGCCAAGAAACAAAAAAACTAATAGGTTTCTTGCCTGAAAACAATCCTCTTTACAATGAAATGTATGTTAAAGAGTACCTTTACTTTGTTGCAGACATACGCAATGTCAGCAAATCATACATGGACGAATTGATAACAAAAGTAGGCTTAACTACGGAAAGTCATAAAAAAATAAATCAATTATCAAAAGGTTATAAACAACGTGTGGGGTTAGCACAAGCTATTATGCATAATCCTGAAATATTAATTTTGGACGAGCCTACTAACGGTTTAGATCCAAATCAAATTATAGAAATAAGGCAATTGATAAAAGCCATAGGTGAGCAAAAAACAGTAATACTCTCACACATTATGCAGGAAGTAGAGGCGTTATGTACTCGTGTTATATTACTAGACAAAGGTAAGGTTATAAAAGACTGCCCTATAAATGAATTTAAAGGGCATTACAATTCTTTAGAAGATGCCTTCTGTCAATTAACTAAATAGCAAATATTTACATATCATTTACAACCACCTTTTTTCTATTTTTTTAATAAAAAATTTATATTCAACAATTAAAATAAAAACCTAATTTTGAAAACAAACAATAATTAAATAAAAAATATGAAATTCAATAATATACTCGAATCTATAGGTAACACACCACATATTAAATTAAATAAATTATTTGGTTCTGATTATGAAGTTTATATAAAATTAGAAAAAAATAATCCAGGAGCAAGTATCAAAGACCGTATAGCATTGGCTATGGTAGAGGATGCTGAAAAACAAGGAATTTTGCATAAAGACAGCGTAATTATAGAACCCACGTCTGGTAATACGGGTATTGGTCTAGCAATGGTCTGTGCGGTAAAAGGGTATAAATTAATTTTGGTAATGCCAGAGTCTATGTCCGTGGAACGCAGAAAATTAATGGCATCTTATGGAGCTACATTTCAATTGACACCAAGAGAAAAAGGTATGAAGGGAGCTATAGAAAAAGCTATAGAATTGGTAAATACAATACCACATGCTTGGATGTTTAAACAGTTTAACAATAAGTCCAATATAGCAATACATAGTAAAACTACTGCGATGGAAATTTTAAACGATTTTACTCAAGGCTTAGATGTCATAGTTACAGGCGTTGGTACAGGTGGTCATATAACTGCCTGTGGAGAGATTTTGAAACCTAAATTCCCGAATTTAAAGATATTTGCTGTAGAGCCAGAGGTGTCTGCAGTTATTAGTGGCGGTAGCCCAGCACCACATCCTATACAAGGTATAGGCGCAGGCTTCATACCACAAAATCTACATACAGCTGTTTTGGATGGGGTAATAACAGTTACCAAAGAAGAGGCTTTTGAGTACACCTTGCGTTTGGCAAAAGAAGAAGGTATTTTAGGTGGAATATCCACAGGTGCTTCACTGGTCGCTGTAGCTAAAAAAATAATGGATCTACCAAAAGGATTCAAAGTATTGACATTTAATTATGATACAGGCGAACGTTATTTGTCTATAGAAGGCTTGTTTTAATTTTAAAGCATGATTATGGTTAATATTTCACTGTAGTAGTTTTGTTAAACTAACCGATTGTGTTACCTTTGCTTTTTAATTTTTTAGAGACTATTTGAATGTTAGGGAGAAGACAGTTACGAGCCAAAGTAATGCAAGCAATTTACGCCTACCATCAATCTGACAACTACGTAACCATTGTAGAGAAAAATTTACTTAAAGGGGTAGATGACTTGTATGATTTATATATATCCCTGCTTAACTTAATAGTAGAGGTAAAGGTAGTTGCCGAAGAATTAATTATCATACAGAAAAACCAAAAGTCGCCAACCAAATCTGACCTTAATCCTAATTATAAATTTGTAAACAACTTAGTTTTTAAGATTTTAGAAGAAAACTATAGCAGAATAGCTTATTCTAGTAAAAATAACCAATTGACCTGGCGTGTAGAAAGCGACTACCCAAATAATATTTTAAAACAAATATTGGCATCTGAAAGCTATGCCAAATATATGGAAAACACAGAAAATGTTTTTCATGAAGATAAAGAATTTATATTGTTTATTTTTGAAGAATTGATAGCCAGCAATGAATCTTTATTAGAGTACTTGGAAGAACAAAATATATTTTGGGGAGATGATACCCATATAGCCAATACGATGGCATACAATACAATAAAATCATTTACACTAAAAAGTGATGGTGCTACAAAACTATTTAAAAGCTATAAAGACGATGAAGATAGACTTTTCACCAAACAATTATTTCAAAAAACAATACAAAACGAAGTAGAGTTAAAAAAAATAATTAAAGAAAAAGCTGACAATTGGGATTTAGAAAGAATTGCGGCGATAGATTTAATTATATTAGAGATGGCACTTTGTGAATTTTTATACTTCACAGACATCCCTGCAAAAGTAACCATTAATGAATATGTAGAGATTGCCAAAGACTTTTCTACAGACAATAGTACAGTTTTTGTAAACGGAATTTTAGATAAAGCCATAAAAGAATTGACGGAAAACAATAAAATTTTAAAATACGGTAAAGGTTTATTTTAAAAATATGAAAGAAATAAGTCATTTAAAAACAACAAAATCATTATTAGTATTAGCCACTATACTGATAGTTGGATGCAATGATAGACCACTGAATACCTCTAAAAACATAGGGATTCAAGAAGCACCTACAATGATTTTTAAAGAAAGCTACTATAACTTTGGAGATATAAAACAAGGCGATATTGTAACACACAATTTTATATTTAAGAATACAGGAAAGTCTCCATTGGTAATAAAAAATGCAAAAGGCACCTGCGGGTGTACGGTGCCAAAATATAACAAAAAACCAATTTTAACCAATCAAATAGACACTATAGAAGTAACATTCAACTCATCCAACTTCACAGGTATTCATAAAAAAGGAGTGGAGTTATTTACAAACACCATAAAAGGCACAGAAAACTTAAGCATAGAATCTAATATAATGCCTAAAAAATAAAAAAATTAATACCAAATAAAACGCTAAACATTCATGATCCTTACCATTTTTTTACAAGCAACAAGCCCCAGCTCACTCATTACTTTCTTACCTTTAGTATTGATATTCTTGGTCTTTTATTTCTTTATGATACGTCCACAGGCAAATAAAGCAAAAGAAGAAAGAAAGTTTCAAGAAGATTTAAAACGAGGAGATAGAGTAGTAACCACCAGCGGTATTCATGGTAAAGTAATAGATATAAATACTGATAGCGTACAAATAGAAACAGGTGCGGGTAAAATAAAGTTTGAACGTACAGCAATCTCCAATGAGCTAACAGCTACTAGATATGGTGCAACAGCCACAAAAACAAAAGAATAGAATGTTGGTAATTGGCTTAGCGGGGGGTATAGGTTCTGGGAAAAGTACGGTTGCTAGATTATTTGAGCAAAAAGGCATAGCCGTTTATAATTCGGACAATCAAGCAAAAACCTTAATGAATACAGATAAGATCTTAAAACACCAAATCATACAATTATTTGGTAATGAGTCGTACAATGAATTAGGCTTAAATAGACCATATTTAGCACAAATTGTTTTTCCAGAACCAGAAAAATTAAAACAATTGACAGCACTAGTGCATCCTGCGGTGGCTAAAGATTTTGCTAATTGGATACCCCTTCAGAAGGGTTTTTTTGTGATGAATGAAAATGCCGTTCTTTTTGAAAGTGGTAGCTACAAGGCTTGTCATAAAGTACTAACAGTATTGGCTGATGATGACATCAGGATAACTAGAACAATTAGTAGAGATAATAGCACAAAAGATCAAATCTTAGATCGTATGAAAAATCAATGGACAGATTACCAACGCCAAGAAAAAGCAAATTATTGCATATACAACAACTCTACCTTAAAGCAACTAAAAATACAGGTTCACGAGACCTACAAGATTATATTGGTAGATAAAAACAACGAATAAACATAGATCCTGGAGCAAAAGACAAAAAGCATAAATAAAAGTTAAAATTTAATTTACTCACAATAATTAAATATTTTTTTTGTCGAATTATTAAATAGTTTCATTACATTTGTCATGTACACTATGAAAAAAAATAACTCACATATCATTTTATTCACTTTGACTCTAATACTGTTTAGTCAAAAAATATGTGCATATTCTGAAGTTATATCAAATAATTGTTTAGAGGTAAGGATTCCCGAAGTGGAACAAAAAGTAGTATTGTTTCCTAATCCAGCTATTACACAGACTGTGCTAAAATCAGTAAAAAATTTAAAAATAACATCAATATTTATATACAGTCTATTAGGAAATTTGGTTTATAAAAACAATTTCTCTAGCGTTAATGAAGTATTGCTAAATGTAGAAAGTTTTCACAATGGCAAATACTTAGTTAGAGTTTTTTTTGAAGACGGTATTCAAGAAACAATTACCTTAATCAAACAATAATTTATTATTTATTTTGGCAAAATAGTTTTATAATGGAATGCCATGTATAATGTAAATGCCACAATAACAAATGAATATTCCTCAAAATCATCAAGTCATAATGCCCTATCTGATGCTAAATAATGCGTCTAAGTTTATAGATTTCACAAAACTAATTTTTGACTCAGAAATCATTTTTATAAAAATGAAAGAAGATCAAAAAACAATAATACATGCAGAAATAAAAATAGGTAAAAACAATGGTAGCACCATTATGCTTTGCGAAGCTACAGACCAATGGGTGCAACAAAAATCAAACATGTTTGTCTATGTAGTAGATGTAGATTACACGTACAAAAAAGCTATAGCATGTGGCTGTAAATCACTCATGGCGTTGTCTAATCAGGATTATGGTAGAACGTGTGGTGTGGAAGACACTTTTGGTAATACATGGTGGATAACAAGCGTATTAACCCCTTTATAAAACTAAAAGAAAGCATAATAAATTATGGATGCATCACAGCCTATAGGTATATTTGATTCAGGAGTAGGAGGATTAACCGTAACTAAAGAATTAAAAAAAATGTTACCTAATGAGAATTACATCTATTTTGGCGACACCAAGCATATGCCCTATGGAGACAAATCAAAAGAAACAATAGTATCCTATTGTCAAAAAATAACTGATTTTTTGTTAGAAAAAAAATGTAAAGCCATTGTTATTGCTTGTAATTCAGCAACATCAAATGCCTTAAAAGAAGTAAAACAAATGGCGGAAGGAAAAGCATTAGTGTTTGACGTAATATCTCCTGTGGCAGAAAAAGTAGGCTTTGGATTTCATCAAAAAATAGGCGTTATTGCTACCAAAGCAACCATAAGATCTGGTATTTATAGCGAAAAAATTAAACAAATAAATAAACACATAAAAGTTGTAGAAATGGCGACACCCTTGTTTGCACCAATGATAGAAGAAGGATTTCTTAACAATGCCATCTCTAAAGCCGTAATAGAAAATTACTTATCTAATGATAAATTAAAAAATATAGATACGCTTATTTTAGGATGCACATTATCCATTAATTGAAAAGAGATAGAAAAATATTTTAAAAATAGTATTGTCGTAGTTAATTCTCCACAAATAGTAGCTTATGATGTCTACCAAAAACTACAAAAACACAACTTATTGAATAATGATAAAGACCCTTTTCAATATTTTTATTTATCAGATTATACTGAAAGCTTCGCTAAACACGCAAAACAATTTTTCGGAAAATCTATACAATTGGAGCAATTACAATTAAAATAAAATCAATTATATTTTGTTTATAATTTTATTAAGTCAAAAATTAAAAAAATAAGATTAATTTTGAGTGAACAAATTGACATAATAGTGTTTAATTATTAAATTTTAATCATTAAAACTCACACATCATGAAGAAAACAAATTATACATATTTAGAGAAAATTAAAAATCTCACATTTCTTCTAGTTATTTTATCCCTAAGTGTAAATGCACAAACTACTGTGCCTAAAAACATGATTTTAGTTAATGATTGCACATTAAAATTAGGTAAAGATGATGGGGAACAAGACGAGATGCCAGCACATACTGTGTCAATAAGTAAGTTTTATATTAACAAATATGATGTTACCGTAGCCGAATTTAGACAATTCATAAAAGCGACTAATTATAAAACTAGTGCGGAAGTAAAAGGTGGGCTTAAATTATGGTCCGGTAGTGAGTGGGTATTTCAAAAAGATGTGAATTGGGAGTATGATAATTTTAGTTTAAAAATGAAAGAACCTAAAGGTGATGATCAACCTGTTATTTTTGTAAGTTGGATAGACGCTACAGAGTATTGTAAGTGGATGAGTACAAAAACAGGGAAAGAATTTAGATTACCCACAGAGGCAGAATGGGAAGTTGTAGCTAGAGGTGGTGAAAAAACAGAAAATTATAAATTTTCTGGCAGTAATGATATGGATGATGTTGGTTGGTATAACGAAAATTCGAGTAACCAAAACCATCCAGTAGGCAAGAAAAAACCTAATGAGTTAGGTTTGTATGATATGTCAGGGAATGTTCTGCAATGGTGTAAGGATTGGTATGATGGGGAATATTATCAAAGAAGTAAAAAAGAAAACCCAATTGGTCCTGCTAAACAGGATAACCTACACGTAATTAGAGGGGGTAGTTGGTATAGTTATGCTAAAAACTGTAGAACCAGTTATAGAGATTATAGAGAAGAAGAATCCGCAGATTATGATGTAGGATTTAGAGTAGTGATGACCGCTGATTAACCATCGTAAATCAAAATACACGGATGAAAATAATTATAGTACCTATAGATTTTTCTGATTTTAGCAACAAAATAGTTAAATATGCTATTGATTATGCTAAGAAAAACGAAAGCAAAATACACCTATTACATGTTGCTCGTAAAGACATTGGCTTTGTAATTGGAGACATAGGATTTCAATATGTACAAGAGTTAGAGAAAACAAGATTGGAAGAAGATGTCAAGCAACTTCAACAATTTCAAAAAATGATTCAGGCACAAAACATTTCAGTTGATATAATTGTAAAACAGGGAGAGGTATCAGAGTTAATACTAGCAGAGGCGGAGGCATTAAATGCGGATTTGATTATTATAGGCTCTCATGGTAGAAGTGCTTTGTATGAAGCTTTTATAGGTAGCGTTTGCCATGACGTATTATCTAAAACAAAAATACCATTGTTAATTATTCCATTTGAGTATAAAAAATAATAAAATTTGTCTGATTTCTTATACTCAACAATTACACCAGACTGGGAATTAGTTAGAAATGAATGGCAAAAGCCTATTTATGATAATTTAAAACATAATTTAAAAAAAGAATACACAACATATAATTGTTACCCATTAGATAAAGATATTTTTAAAGCATTTAATTTGTGTTTATTTCAAAATCTAAAAGTAGTAATAATAGGTCAAGACCCATACCACGGGGTTGGAGAAGCAAATGGTTTATGTTTTTCGGTCAATGATGGTATTAAAATACCACCGTCACTAAGAAATATATTTAAAGAATTAAAAACAGATTTGAATATAATAAAATCTACGGGTAATTTAAGTCAATGACCACAGCAAGGTATATTGTTATTAAATAGCACACTTACCGTCAGAGAAAATATGGCTAATTCTCATAAAAATATTGGTTGGGAGCAGTTTACAGACACTATTATACGAGAAATTGTAAAACAAAAAAAGGATATTGTATTTATACTATGGGGTAGTTTTGCACAAAAAAAAATATCACTGATAGATGAATCTAGGCATTACATATTAAAATCATCACACCCCTCACCCTTAGGTGCCTACAAAGGTTTTTTAGGTTGTAAACACTTCAGTAAAACAAATATTTTTTTAAAACCAAAAAACAAAATTAAAATAGATTGGTCGTAAATAATTTTAGTATTATTATATTAACATAAAAAGTAGGAATATAGGGTCTTGTATTTTCTATCTTTGCAAGATATATAGCATAAAACTAATCACATGAAATCAAATTATCAAATAGATGACATTGACAAACAAATTTTAATGTATTTGATAGAAGATGCACGAGTACCATTTACAGAAATTGCTAAAAAAATGTTTGTATCAGCAGGAACCATTCATGTGAGGGTTAAAAAAATGGAGGATGCGGGTATCATAAAAAGTATATCATTAAACATAGATTACAGTTTAATGGGTTATAACTTTGTTGCCTATGTAGGTATATTACTCACAAAATCAAATAAAGCGAAAGGTGTACTAGAAAAATTAAATAAAATACCAAATGTTACAGTAGCTAATGTTATTTCTGGAAAATACAATATTTTTTGTAAAATAAGAGCCAAAGACACAACTGATGCAAAAGAGGTCATTTATAAAATAGACGATATAGAAGATGTACTACGTACAGAGTCTATGATATCCTTAGAAGAATCATTGAACGATAAAAATAGGTTATTAAGAACCATTTTTGAATAAAAATAGCCTTTAAAAACTAATTGAATAAGAGAAAAAGTAAAAATATAATGGAAAAAAATAGTAACGAAATAGAAGCTCAATATTTTAATGTTGCCATTGCAGTTTCTGTAGTTTTATTCGGTTTTGATGGGAAATCACTAAAAACATTAATTCATAGTAGAAAGGATGAACCATTTAAAGGAACATTGGTATTGCCAAGTAAAAATATGAATCCTGAACATAGTGCAGAAAAGGTTGTACATGAACTGTTAGAGGAACATATAGGTATAAAGGATGCGTATATAGAGCAATTAAAAGCTTTCGCAAAAGTATTTAGAAACCCCACAGGTAGAGTAATTAATATATCATTCTATTCTGTAGTAAAATTAGATAAAGAAACCATTGTCGCACATGATGCTAAAGGTCGTATTTGGGTAGATTATAAGGAAATTCCAGATTTAGCATTTGATCACAATGAAATAGTAGCTTATGCTAAAGAACGATTAAAAAGAAGAGTAAAAAGAAGACCAATGGGCTTCAACCTTCTGCCAGAAGCCTTCACAATAGCTCAGTTACAAAAATTGTATGAAGTAACCTTAGGCGTAGAGTTAGATAAACGTAATTTAGAAAAAAAAATATTCCATTCAGAATTAATTATAGAAACAGGAAAGACAACCGATCCTAGCATCACTAAAAAGGTATCAAAACTATATAAATTTGATATTTCTCAGTATGAAAAAATGAGTTTGAAAGGATATGATTTCCTATTTTAAAATAAAAATTATACGATAAACTTATGTCTGAACAGTTTAAAATTCAAGAAAAACGTTCCTTTTGGTTCTATTCATTAATTGCCATAATGACATGCCTTATCTTAGGCTTAATTTTTAGAGGTACAATATTACTCTACCATCCTGTAAAAGATATACCAAAATGGTATGTGTATAGCTCCATAACATTTGCCACAATAGCTTTTATAGGATTATTAGCCATATTGTGGTTTATGAAAATAGGCGTTTATACCATAATCATAAGTCTGCTATTAAGTATAATTTGCCAACCAACAATTTTCAGTTTAATAGACAGCTTACTACCAATGTTTACTCTATTTGTATTCATAGGCTATGGATTAGCAATACTAATCCCAAGATGGGAATTATTTAAATAAAAAAAAATATAAATACTCGTATTTAAAAAAAGTAAGTTTTAGTCGACCAAAAATATAATAATTCAAAAATAAAATAACATAGTTATATATATTTAAAAAAAGCTGTTAAAAATATTTTTAACAGCTTTTTTTAAATATATATAGATTAATCTATAATAAACTAATTCACAGCTTTGGTTAATTCTGCACCAGCTTTAAATTTAGCTACAGTTTTTGCTCCAATTTGTATTTTAGCCTTAGTTTGAGGGTTAATGCCCTCTCTAGCAACTCTTTCAGATGTTGAAAAAGAACCAAAACCAACTAACGATACACGACCATCTTTTTGTTTTAAAGTTTTTGTAACATTCTCAATAAAAGAATCTAGGGCTAATTTTGCAGCAACCTTTGTAATTCCGGCATCAGCCGCCATGACATCAATTAAATCAGATTTATTCATAATTTTTTAATTTTTTAATGTTAATTCCGACAAATATAATCTTTTACTTGCATTTAATTTTGTATTTTTGAAAAAAAAATACTATTAGGTCTAATTTATTATTTAAAGTTAGAAAAATAATCAATAATTTAAATATATTTATGAAGCTTTGGGACAAAGGTTTTTCAGTTAACGATAAAATAGAAAAATTTACTATAGGAAAAGACCGAGAATTAGACCAATATATAGCTTATTTTGATATTAAGGCATCCAAAGCTCATGCAAAAATGTTAGCAAAAGTAGGATTAATTTCATTAATAGAAAAACCTGGAAAAAAAAAAAATTTTAAAAAATGTTTCCA
>JAHFWI010000148.1:0-83997 GCA_028554975.1 Himalopsyche kuldschensis
TAGGGACAGATGATTATAATATAAAACACCAACGGTATTACTCCACATTTAAATTATTTTGCCAATATAATATCTAATAAAAATGTATTATTATTTTTATTATAATGCCTTTCCGCCAAGTATTGACAGTAAACACCTTAAAAGTGAATATAATATCTGGTTGGTAAAATAACTTGATTTTAGAAAAGAAATAGTGTCAAGTGATGGATAATTTTCGACTGTACCTCCGAATTACGATTTTAAAAAGATATATCATCATTTATTTTTAAGGTTTTCATTATAATATTTTGGTTGCTAAGTGACAACAACATTGTTAGAATTGCTATGACGACATCACAGATGTCATATTTTGCAAATTTACGACACGTGCAACTGGAGTTCGCCAAATACAAATGATGCTCCTCGTGGTTTACCTAATACGAATCATGCTCCAGTCATCTGCCTGTGATCCAAAGTCCAGTTCCATGTGTGATTGTTCCTTATTTGACTTCAATTAGCAAAAACATGAAAACAAAGATGATGTTCCGTTATACCGCCGCTATTTTGTCGTGCTAGAATTTTAGTTACAGCAAAAGGAGTCGATTTTTGCCATGTTGCCTTTTTCTATTACTGTGATCTATTTTATTTGTCATAAATAGTTACTTTGACTTAGAACGGTAAGAAAATATTGGTTGCTTATCGATTAGCATACAAAATATCTGATATCAGTAAAAGATCTTGGCGTAAAATTTGAAAGCAAACTAACATTCAACAATCACATTAAGATTACTTGCAACAAAGCTTTGCAAATGTTGGGCTTTATCCTCCGCACTACCAGGGTCTTTCCAGGAGTAAAAATTTTGATACTAATGTATAATTCTTTGGTTCGAAGCCGACTTGAGAGTGGATCGATTGTTTGGGCACCGAGGGGTGCGAAATGTGTTCTTATGGTGGAGAGGGTTCAGAAGAAATTTTTGAGAATTCTCTATTTGAGGACATATGGGTACTACCCATGTCTTTATCCAACAGACTTTCTCTTAGGGATGCTCACTTTCAATAGTTTGAATGCTCGAAGAGAAATGTACTTGGCATTATATTTCTTTCGGCTTATCCGAGGCCAAAATGAGAATTCCACCATTCTTGAAAATGTTAAATTGAATGTTCCTGATAATTTTTTGAGGAATCGTGAGCATGAGTTGTTTGTTATTCCAAGGGGTAGAACCAGTCTGCCAATGGGAATGCCTCTGGGAAGAGCTTTAACAATTTTAAACGGCATTGCTTCGGATGTCGACATATTTCATATTGACGTGAGTGAGTTCAGACGAATACTATATTTTATGAATAAAAGTTGATTTTGTCAGAACTCACTCGGTTGACATCTTTCAAAATTTCTAATATGATTTTATAATTTTTTTTCTCTCTGTTTTTATGACTACAATGTTTTCATCTTGTTTTTAATTAATTAGTGATTAATATTATGTATTTACATGTATGTATATATATAAATACACGTATTTATATTTGTCAAATACATGGCGCATTGGCATCAGCTGTAATGCCATGATTTGCTTTTTTCTTAAATAAATAAATAATTAATAATATGTATGATTTTTTACACATAGTCACTAAATAAAAATACCAAATCCGACTTCGACAAACCAGAATATAAAAAATAAAAACGATTAACACAAACAAAATAAATAATTTGTGTTGCAGTTGTCCACGAAGTTGGCTTCCAAAACAGATCCCACGGGCTCCAGCCCCAGCACGAGCAGCATTTATTTAAGTCGATTAATCGATACTGTTTGAAGACATGGGTTTTTGTGTTGGCTAAAAACTCCTCCTCATCCTTCCGATCCAATAATCGGGGCGTAGCAAGAGCGATTTCTAACCACAAGTCCTGTCTTAGCCGTATCCATTCTACCCCTACGCTCATCGAACTAAAGAGAGGTTGAACGAGTAACAAGCAATTCTCGTAAAATAAAATGTTGAGACACTTCCGCTAGGAGGCCAAATACTACAAATTGAGAGCAGACATGGATTTAAAGAATAATTAATCATGGTAAGACCTCTTTTAAGGTGTTCACTGTCAATACTTGGTGGAAAGGCATTATAATAAAAATAATAATACATTTTTAGTACTACATAAAATTTGTCAGGACGGTTTCGCTCATGGCGACATTGTCAACTGATAAGGAATACAATTAAACAGTGATATTATTGTAATCCTTATCAGTTGACAGTGCTCGTCATGAGCGAAACTGGTCCTGATCAAATACATTTTATGTGGAAAAAGAATTAAAAATGTATTATTATTTTTATTATGGAATCAACCTTTTTTGTTTCATCTCAATCCATACTTATCCGACGATTAAACTGTTTAAGCTGTGTAAATCTTATATTTATAATTCTTTAACAAACAATACGATTTGTATTAATTATATACACTTATGTTATCACTTGTAGTTTATGATGATGACTAATTTATAGTAATTATTGATGCTTAAAAGTTAAGACTTCGCCATTTGTCACTTAGTTTATTGATATTAGTGTTGAAAACAATACTAATTTAAAATGTGTTGTATCTATGAAAAATAATCTGTAATGTTTGTTATGTTGTCGTCTTCTCCTTTCGTCTATCTACTAATTAATTATTTTTTACAAAATTGTGTTCTGATATTACACATGAATTTCGATTACTCCAATATTGAAAGCAAACACGCAATATAAACTAATTGAAAACAGTTGAATAGATTACCGCTGTGTTTAATTAGTAGGGGAGGTTTTTCGACAGTGGTCATCTGTCATGGGATGCAATATGGTGTTTTAGATGACATGCAGGTTATGACTAATTCCATACGTGATAGTAACAAAAATTAAATTAAAATAATCATTAAATACGGGCGTTGAAACTCATATGGGAGGAACAAAAAATCCAAATTTATAATAACAGATACATACATACAATTTTAGTAACTTTGTTATTTATATACCATTGCTTACGACAGAAAAAACCTTTTTCCAAATATGACGAATCTTATACAGTCATACAATAATAAATCTAAAGAAATAATAATAAGCTCCGTTGGAAGTCCATATGCTACACATTGAGAGAGGACATAGATAAAAAAATAAACATATAATAGCTTTTTCAAAAAATTTACTGGAACCGAATAGTTCGGATCTCATTTATTATGAAACTTTCACTAAGAACTTATTTTACATGGTAAACACAAATATTTAATTATTTAGTTTTACATATGACTGGTGTTTTAAATAGTTTAGATTATTTTTAGACATTTTCTGTTCATTAATAATCGAATTCCGTTCTTGAAAAGTAAAGACTATTTTTTACCATTGGAACTAATTCTATATATCGTCCCTAGCCCCTACCAAGAAAAAAGGGCGTTAGTAAAATTTTGGTGATTTTGAGTTAAATATGCGAGGTTCACAAAAATAAAAAAATCCACAAATAGCCAAAAAGATGTTCTTAAAAAAATCCGATGCATTGAAAGAAGTGGTAAAGAAACGGAATTGCTCTAATTGAAACAATATTTTTTTATTCTATATGCTCTCCTGAAAAGTAGTGATTTGTCACTACCGCCCTTTTAGATTGGATGGGGTGATATATTATATTTGCTGCTGATAATTCTCCATAAACTGGCGTTGTTTGTATTGGACAATCTTTGCTGGTGTTGGCATATATTTTTCGTACCAAATCGTGTAGTCGGTGCATGTCTAATCAGAACGAATTCTCAAAACGAGCTCTTCGTATATCACGTTGTTCTGGATGGTCGGTACGTGGTTTCATATATCACGGTACTATATCAGTTGGCTGCAGACAGTCGATGACAGATTCATGCAAGTAGCCTATGCAATTATCTATGCGCCGTGGCGTGCGATGCACTCAGATGCACTTTATCATTGCTCGTATTGCACAGGTTTTGCTCGGCGGGATAGCAGAAATGTTGATGTTTCAGGAATATCTAGGTTGCATGGACAATTAAAGGAATCATATTTTACGATTGCATCTCACAAGTGGATTGCCATGAAAACGCTTTGCGTACTTACAATATAGTAAATTATTGCATATATGTAGATCATTTTTTGTAATCAGTTCAAACATACCAAATAAGCATGAGAGACATCATAAGATACCAGAAAATAAATTATTAAATGATTACATCGTTTATTTTTGTAGTTCAGGAGAAGAATTACTTAAAGTTTTTCCATTCTCATCCCGCTTCATATATAGCAGTTTAAGCCTTACTAGAAGGGCTGTGGAGTCGTTAAAAAGTATGACTCCGACTCTATCTTTTACCAAAACCACCATTCGACTCCGACTAAAAAAAATTCCGAATTTGGGTAGGACTCCGGCCAAAACGCCGCGACGACTCCGACTCCGACACCGGCAGAAAACTCCGACCCCACAGTCCTGCTTACTAGTGATGAATAGTTCTTCTGGAATTTTAACACAGACAACTGTCTATGGCATATTTTTAAAATATTATTTCCATTGATAATAAGACTTCATCTCATAAATATGTAATCGTATATTTACCATTTAAGTAATAATTGATAGAGCTATGAAAAATATTGAATAATTTACTCAGTTGTATTGATAAGCATAATATTGAATATTTACCGAAATTATAGCGTAATGATATTCTATCATAGAAGCATATCGCACTAAGGAAACTGAGTACAGTGTTGGAAGCACGTAAACCGTGTTCCTGTGGCATCACGTGGGTGGTTTTTGCTTTGTCGCGCACCCAGAAACACTCGTGCCCATGCACAGTGCATTGTGCAGTTTGCATTCCCGGTGCATAGATAAGGGGCCAATAATATGTAATCTGTATCATCACGCCAGCGGCTCGATCGAACGCAAGAGTTGTGGCTGCTACACTTTGTCGCCGGCGCTGGATGGTGAACATTATTCCACAATGTGTGTGGGTTTATTAGCATCACCGCTTTAAGCTATTATCTTAACCCTCACTAAACAGAAAACCCCCAGATAAAAAATACAGGTATTACGACTTTTTTTTCAGTACCAGTTTTCAAAATGAAAAATACGAACATTTCCATAATAAAATACTTATTTATTTCGTGCATTCCCGCTATCTACTTGAAGCATATAGTCTCTAATATGTTCACACTCTTGCCAGCCTCTTGATTGTTTTCTTATTCATTCCAGTGTGCCGTAGCTCTACTGAGTACATCGGCGGAATTCCAGAGCGGTGGATTCCATTCAGCTCCTTAACGAAGCAGGCAGGATGCAGGCTCCTATAGATCTAGCATAATGATCTAGTCCGCTCTATCAACTCTTGAATTGTTACAAAATATAACCAAAATTACAGCATGCTACGGTATAATTGTTTCATGACTTTACCACTGAGACGTTAAGTCTAAAACGACTCTTTCTGCAGTTGAACTATCGGATATCTGATCAACTATTAACAAACGCCTGCATAGCAAGCAAACAGTTCGTATGGCATATTTTAATGCAGTAAAAATAAAGTTTTTATAAAAATCATTCTTTTTTTCTTCTTGGTGTATTTTAATACCAGGATTTTATATGAAATATTGAAATCGCGATAATAAAGGATTCAGCGGTATAGTGATCCCAGTTGGCTTATTGGCAATATTTTTGTAGTACCGATAATTTTACAAAAAATACCGGTGGTTTATATCAAATACTGGTTTTTCAGACCCTTCTTTTAATGACGATGTCCAAGAGCTGATGTACAGTAAACATCAAAAAGCTTTCTGGGAGTAGGCAAGCGATACACGATTCTGATGATTTCTCTAATAATTAATTAAATAGAAACCATTCCATAGTCTCAAGGGTGATCGACGTGGTCATTTCTACCCCTATTACAAAGCTCATTTGTAGATAAACTAGGGGTGGCACACACATTGAGTTAGTTAAAAATATTCCCATGACTATGTGTTAAATGTTGTAAGTAGGAATTCCAATCCCGGGCCAAAATTTTGATCCCGGATTTCGGGTTTTTCCTCAGGATCCCGGATCAGTCCCGGGATCTGGGATATTTTTCTTATTTATTTAATATTAGCTATGTTATTTTATCGATAAAAATAGCTTAAAATGAATAATACAATTTATTTTGACATTTGTTTATTGTTCAATGTATAATGTACGTATAATTTTAGACTTAAATAGGGGTTAAACTTTAGGGTTAAAATGGAAAATAATATAAATAAAAAAGTGAAAAAAATCAATTGAAAAAAAATATTTTGAAAAAAACGCACGTAGTAATAACAAAGCATCAAGCGTTTCATCATTTAGCCTAGATCTAATTTTTTTTCCCAAACAGCCTACTGCTGAAAAAGCACGTTCAGCCTCTACACTTGTTATAGTCATCAAATATTGATATGCCAGTTCGAGGTGATGACCACGTGAGCCTCCATTATCAAATAACATCATCTCTTGGTTTATAACGGACATAAGCCTTGTGCAATTTTGAATTTTTGGTTCGCATGTCATCAAGCTTATTGCGATTTCATCCTGTAACTGTTGTTTCATTGTTTCTTGTTCAATTGGGTGGGATGACTGCATTGAAGTAATTTCGATTGATGACTTTTCTAGTGGCTCTGATATTTCGATCATATCTTGATCTTCTTCTTCATTTAATCTTTCAATAAGTTTTTGAATAGTTTCTTTTATAGTTTTACGAGTTGTTTTGTTGTCATTGAATGATGAAGGATTAAATAAATATTTTAGTGTATCAGTTAAATCTGTTCGGCTTCGTTTTTCAACATGTTTTTGTAGAGAAATTAATAAATCTTTGCGAAACTGACATCTGGTCCTAGAGGTGGGACTGGTGGGAGTAATCTGATGCAACATACGCGTTTGTGTGACACGTTCCATAAAATATGTTTAAATAATTCGATCGTGCTTGATAAATCAGTTAATCCCGAAATTTCGGGATTGTGTTTTCTAATCCCGGGACTCATCAGGTACTTAAAAACGGCGGGATCTCGGGATTTCGGGATCCGGGATCCCGGGATTGGAATCCCTAGTTGTAATTGATTCAAAATATAATACAATTTTATTTAATTCTTCAAATTAACCACAGTTGCATTTTTTTATCAACAATTGTGTACAATTTTCTTATGGGTAAGATATAGGTAATCTCTATAGTACTGCCTCATGGGTCCACCCCTGAGCCCAACAAGGCTATGCGTTTTTTCGACAGTTAATAAAATGAATATCCTAAAGAGTTAATTGTATAATGGTTGAGCTTCGTGTATACTTTTCGGATAATCAAGTGCAAAGATTTCTTCAAATCAATTACTGTTTTGAGGTTTTAAACGTTTTTCCATTAGTTTGTAATTCATTTAGCTTTAAAAAATGTTAATATACTGTAATGGTGTAATTTATTTAAACTACCATATTAATTATACCATACATGCATATGTTAAAAGTATTGATTTTTTAGCCGATAAATTAATTTATTTTCTCCGCTGAACCTTCAAACCCTTCATAACTTGCCATATCGAAAGACATAGTTTGAGTGGCTAACTTACAGCTACATAGCTCTCGATAAATATTAATCAATGAAGTATTGTGTTTCTGAAATTGTCAAAAAAATGCGTTTTAATTAGTAAAACAGAGTTTTATTTAAAATCATTTCGGAGATTTATTTATTTATTTAAGAAAAAGCAAATCATGGCATTACAGCTGATGCCAATGCAGATATATATTTATACTAACCCGTTATAAATGGGTTGAATTCAGTATAATGAGAATGTAACACTATGGAAAATCTTCTTCGGAAACCCATTATCTCCGATCGAGATAATCAATAATTGCAATTATACCAACGATGTGACAGTTGGCAACATTTTACTCCAGTGCCGCTGTAAAACGATGACATTTTGAGAATTTCCCTCCTACATTTTATTGCATAAAATATTATAAACAGATTATTTAAATACGTACAAGAACTTTATCTTATTATAATGTTTTTTTGTATTATGCGATATCTTCTAGTTAGAGTCCACTTATACTAAATAATACCACTAATGAAAAAAAAAAAATTCAGTATTGAAACATAAATAGTTGGTTTAACGTGACGCTCTCTTCAAAATAAAACAATCTTACTGACGATTAATAAGTATCGGAGATGTTAAATCGATTCTAGCTTCCAGCATTATATTATATAAATAATCTTAAAATAGTTGTTTCACTTTTATGTTTACACAGTTAAATACCACATAGTCATCTTTTACTTATTATGATTATTCTCAAGGAATATCGGACTTTTTTACCTCACACCATTTTTATTATTAAACAGCTCAAATCCTTTAGGCACTAATTATAACAAATTGATAATGGCATAAAAATCTTCAGCATCTTCGGCATCTTGACTTCCTATCGGTTATAAGGATTTATGTATTAGAATGAATATTATATCGGAAAGATACCGTATCGTAATTGGTGGTAATCACTTGAAGTTTGATATAATGTAAAGTCTCTATATAAATATAATACTGATGACCTATCTCAATCGCAGCGCTTGTTGACAATCATTCATTCATGTTTCATAACTCATGACTCCACCATTAAGACATTATTTTAAATAAATAAAACTTAAAAAAATCTTTCCTCTATTTATATTATGTTTTTTTCTTTTTGATATAAATGCTCCTGTTTCAATGTAAGTGTCACCAGATGGAAATGCTCGCGATGACCAAAAGCGATCATGATTCTCATAAAATATATGCGGAACAAAAGATTGATTTTTTTAAGTTTACCCAAAGAAATATCACAACGTGGTTGTTTTTTTAAGGCTTGTATTTAATGGGTCAGTAACTAGTTCAATTTTTGGTCAGTGAAATAAATAAATGATCAGTGAAAAATCAAAATGGTCAGTTAATATTATAAACGGTCAGTCGTCATTGTATCAGTGTGAACGTGGTCAGTTATTAAATTAAACGGTCAGTAATGTATTTTAATGGTTAGTTATTTATTAAAAACGGTTAGTACTTAATTTAAATGGTCAGTTATTTTAAAAAAAAATGAGTTTGATTTTGTTTTATTTTGACAGCTTTTTGATTTTTGACGTTTCAATTTTAAGATTGCCAACGAGGATATGAACACCATATTTTTTGTTATATGTTATAATATAACTTATATCCTTCGTTTAAAGATATCTACTGGCCCTTTTACCGAAAATTACTGACCATGTTACAATAAAACACTGACTCAAAATGTATTATTAACTGACCATTTATAATTTTTAACTGACTATTTATTATTTTTTAACTGACCATTTATTATTTTTAACTGACCATTTAAAGTATTTATTACTGACCGTTATAAGCATTTATTACTGACCATTTATAGAAATAGAAACTGACCAAATAATTAATTGTCTTTTTTTAAGGACTTTGACTCCTACTTAAGTTCCGTAAATCACCACTAAGAAAACACAGGTGTAATAATTTTCACTATTGTTTAGTTAATTAAGCATTAAAGTATTAAAAAAAATACAGATTATTTAAAAATGAGTTTTATCAATAAAGTTGAGTTTGTTTTGGAATCAATAATTCATTGTATGTGGTTGTAAAATATGGCAATCGACGAGACATGATACGAGTATCAGTGCACACATAAGAAAAGAACCAAAAAAGTCATACGACCGAAGAAACGAACGCCTGAGCAAATATTTATTCGATATCGTAAATCGTTTGTTATCTTTGCGTGATAAATAATCAATAGAGCACTAGGAGAAAATATACGATCGAAGGCGTCGGGAATATAAAGTGTGGGGGAGCCTAGGGGAAGAAGCCCGCTCAGACGGTGTACCTATTTTATCTACCGTTCTTTATCTTTTTACTCGCTTACATAAATGTTCACAAATTCACTTGCATAATCAAAGTGTGTAGTTATTGATACGCTGGATACAAACGCGTAGGGATTTCAGTATCGGTCTATCCAACACCGGGATTCTGCTATATATCCTAAATACGGTTTTGAAAAAAAAAATATTTTGATTTGATAGTTGAAAAAAATGATATTTTCTATACAATGGCTGGAGCGAGGGGATACGTGTAAAGATAAAATGTAAAGTGCCTGGCAATTTATACCACAGCCCCATATCATGAGGAATATTTAAAGCACAAATTTTGTAAAGTTTAAAACGCGTAGAATTTTAATCCATTGTGCTCGGTGTGAAAAGATTTCAAGGAAAATTGATTAAAATCTAGCTAATGTTTTGTTTTTTTTAATAAACGCCGATCTATTAAATCCGAATCATTATCATCCGGACCATTATTCATTGCATATTGTTTTATTGTAATTAATTCAAGATCGTAACTTGCTTTACTCATCGGAATCAAAAGGAGACGATGTATAAAGCAATGTAAGGTGGCTAATTTATGCGAGATATGATGTTTGGAAGAGTATATGGCCTTTATTCTGTTCACAGGAAACAATTTCGTTGGCTCAATTGAACTCATTACCGGGATTTCTACATTTAATTATGGTTGACAGACATGCAGATTTATTTATTTATTTTATTAAATGCACTCATTTTTGGGCTTTTACTTTGATAATGATAATTCATACTTAATTGATTTTTGATGTATTAGTTTGCATTACTAAGAAGTCTTCAACATTTTATTTATAGTCTATTTTTCTTGTAATTTGGTTCAATTTATTTGCTTAGTTGTTTTACCAATTGTTTGTCATACCTTGTTTTTCTTACTTAACTTTTGTATAAATATCACTGTTTTATTGTATTCCTTATCAGTTGAAAATGCTCGCCATGAGCGAAACCGGTCCTGATCAAATAAATTTTATGTGGAAAAAGTACTAAAAATGTATTATTATTATTTTTATAATGCCTTTCCACCAAGTATTGACAGTGAACACCTTAAAAGTGAAATAATATATAGTTTGAGTGCATGAATAAGGATCTCGGAACACTGCATTATTATTTTGTCCTAAAATTTCTGGGATTGGATCGAACTTAGGCGTTCCGGTATTTGAAGGATTAAATTTATACAAAAATATCAAAAACAGAAGTTAATACTGCAAAAGTCCAGATTTTTATAAAGTGGTGTTTAAAATTGATATACAATAAAATATGATTGATAAGAATGTCCCTTTGAGCCAATCTCGATTTAAAACATTCACCACAAATTGTTTGGTATCACTTTCCAAAGATGAAAGCAAGATGTGAACTTTCCATATTGCATATATTAACATATTAGTTTTTATGGTAAGTTGTTTAAAATTTATAATTTGTTTATAGTGGGGAAAACTCCTGCGGCTATTTTTAAATGTGTAGATAAATAAAAATTGTAGAAGAGTAAGAAATTTACAATTTCAGGAAATCAGATTGAATCATAATTATCCTGGTTTTCAAACTCATGAGCTGAAAAAAGACTCGTATTTTAAAAATGACGTGCAATTATTTCATTACCAGTCACACTTCATATTCATAATTTAAATACTAGAAACTAGAGTATCCTTGAAAAATCATTCAGACAAAAATATGCTAGATCCGTTAAATAATGCCACTCTTTCCATCGCCTTCCCGCGTTTATTTTTCTAATTAAGGAAATACCCATTTAACCAATATTTATACAGAAAATGTTTTCTATAAAGAGCTTTTTTAAAATAAGAAATTGCAAAGATGAAAATTATGAAGCTTAAGTATATTTTATAGATTAATTAGATTGTTACAATGAATTTGAATAATATATTGATACAGTTATCGATTTGTAACGGAAACAACGTTGTAAAACTTAAATACGCTTGTACGTGTGCATAGGCAGCCGCTTATAAAAAGTCAACATCCGTAACTAATTGCACATCTGAAGCAATAATTATTCTCGATGACTTCACCTTTCATCTTTGATTTATACGAATCAAATTTGAAAACAAAACACGCTCGACCGAGGCTCCAATAAAACAAAATGGCAAACATTTACAATGTGTATCAAAACTTTTTTTAACGTTTCCGTTTATTTTGAACCACTGATAATAGCAATAAATTCTTCAACTTAACAAGGTGATAAAATTACTTACGGCAATTTATTCGTATTCCAGAGGCGATGCTATATTATAGATTTTATTATTAATAACATAATAAATAATACAATGCCTCCAAGATAGAAGATGTAAATTCCGGGCGTTTCATAGTGCAGATCAGTGTTTCCCTAATTGGGTTCCGCTACGTAAAGCTAAGAGTTCTGCGAAGACGTTGAATAAATTAAAAATATATATTGCGGCTACGGTTGTCCTCGGTCAAAACCATATAACGTAAGCATACTGACAGTGCTGATTTACGGTTGATAATCATGGCACTTTCATAGATTGATTATTCACTGTGCGTTGAAAACGGTTGCTTGCAGCGAATATTGGAGGTACAGTGGTCTGAGTTTGTTAGGAATTCGGATGTTAGAGAGCGAACAAACCAGCCGCTTATTGCGTCCAAAATAAGAAGGTGAAAATGGACCCGACATATGCAACATATAATGCCATAGAGAAGCCTGAATTCTGCCTGTATCTTCTGCCAACCGGATGGATTACACCGCTCTGGAAGGCCACCGATTAACATCTCGATGGAGCTAAGAGACGCTGGAATGACCAGAGAGGGAGCAAGGAAACTGGCGGGTACTATGGTATCATGGTGTACCGTGTGGCGGCTATATGCTCTGAAAAGCGAGCGTATATGGAAAATATACATATTAATATACATACCTACATGTGACAAATGACAAATCTGTTATAGACAATTTGCTTGTAATTAAAGTTAGCGAGCCATTGTTCGATAATTTAAGTGACATCGAGAGGACGATATAAAGAGAAGTCTACATTTATCCCAGTTGTAATTTATGACAGTAATTTAAGAATATTCATTTTGTTTAACATAAACATACAATTATTATTGAAAAATGCTACAAAAAAGCAGAAAAAAAAACATGGACGGAATCTTTGATGTTGTGATATTGAACATTGAAAAAAAAATATTTATTATATTCTGAATCCGTCACTGGTTCAATTAAACAGAATAATTATCATCATATAACTGGCGCCCAAATCCTGGTAATATACTTAATTATAAGTTCATTACGAATATTACTGCAAAAAATCTTATGTATAAATACCAAACATGTCAGGCATAACACGATTATAAATAATGTTTTTGTATTTTGTCTGTAATTAAGATAACGGCTTATATGGTGCCATTGCATTTTTTGCTAAATTTTATATGCATAGAAACATTATTTTTTTAATGAGAATATAATATTTTTTTTTGTTTATGTTGGTTTTATTATAATTAAACAATATCAAATTTGAATGGCTTAAATTTTGTACTTTTACTTTCAGGTCGTTAGCGACAAAACTCAAGGAAAAGTACAAAATTCAAACAATTCAAATTAGGTATTTGACATCATTTCAATAAACCATATAGACGATTTGACTGTCACATTACGTATTGTATGGGTCAAGTATGGTAATTAATAACAGTATAAATCCCTTCCTGTGTTGATGCAAGATGTAAGACGAACTCATTTCAACTCAAACCTAATTGTGGTGCACCATGGAGCACATGCCAAAAATGACTAGGCCAGATTACCGTATCAACGATCTACGAATGGTATTCGTAACGATTCCAAATGTGCAGAATCCTCCTTCAATTTATCTGTATATCAGTAATCAAGCAACCAAATAAGTGCAAGTAAGTGATCCGCCAAAACATCGCTAACGATTCATTTTATGAAGAGTAGAAATATAATCCTACATATTTTGAAATCTTTAAAAAATGATACAATTACCATTTTGTCAACGGTCTCCATTTTTTCAATTGAATACTCATTTTATTCTCAAAAAATTTAAGGGTAATGTTGGTTGAAGAATCGTTGACGCTATTCAATTTAAAACTCTAGTAATTTTTTTCTCACTTTAATTTTGTTATCACAACTATATTTTAAAGATTTTCTACTCATAATTTAACATCTTACAGCAAAATGAATATTCTAAAGAAATAATTATACTCAAACCTTCATTTGAAAGAAAGTTTTTAAAGTTACATATTTGTATTAAATAATTGCAATAATTTAATCAGTACCGGATATAATCAAAAAAAAATGAGATAAATATTGAAATAATGATTAACTTCTAGGAATAAAATCTTTTCAGTTTACTGTATTTTTAATTACGGTGGCAATACTTTTTAATTTACTTTAAGCTAGAAAGAAAATTTTCTATCTTTATTAATGCAAATAATGAGATGATTTTCATATTTTTTTAAAAAATCGAATAACACGTATTCTATTTTAAGCTATTCAATAATGTAATCACAATTTGGGTGTTTGTTATAGTATAATTAATTTTACAAGGGTTGATTTCTGCACGATGTTTTAGCAAATTCTCATATAAGTGTTGCAATAAGGTTTCATTGATGCTAGATCCCATGTTACAACCAAAAGCATAACATGTAATAGTTCCAAATGCGCTATCGTTAAAGTTTAAAAGTGACATACTTCATGGCTAATTACTTGGATCGGAGATTTTTGAAAATCTACCGCTATTAAAATTATTCGAATGCCATTCTCAGATAAAGGAATTTTTACCAAAGCACATATTGAGGGCAGGGATTTTGAAATAAATTTTATATTCATATGTACCTATATGAGATTACTGAAAAGGTATCGAGAAAATCGAACAATTTTGCTAATAAATACACGTTAAAAATGTCTCATTTATATGAATATATATATTAATTACGAATAAAATAAAGACAATCTTTTTATCGATTGAATTGGCATTTACTTGGTAAAACTCCATTTTAATACGGTGAAAAAAACAGTAATGTATTTTAATTCTTCAGAAATTATTTTATATATTTGTTGATAGCTATTTCGGCTTACGCCATTGTCAGAAATGTCGGAACAGAATAGTTCTGATGATGGCGTAAGCCGAAATAGCTATCAACAAATATATAAAATAGTTTCTGGAGAATTAAAATACATTGACAATTTTTTCACCGTATGACAATCTATATTTTACTTTTATTATTTTACTTTATCCGTTTTAGAATATATCCGTCAATAGTGGGCAATTTTTTTAAAAGTAAAATATATAATTTATAACTTCCGGTGTGGATTAAAGTAACATATACATAAATAAACAGTCTGACCGCCATTCTAGTACCGGTGCAAAGAAAGTAAGTGTGTTTTGATTAAGGAATAAAACCGTATTCTTAAAAAAAACATATAAATTCAACTATTAAAATGAAATCAAAATTGATAAACTTTTAGAATACTGAATAGCTTAATTTAATTATCATCACCAGATAAACAAATAATCCCTCTGAAATACAACCCCCAGTGAAATCTCACCCTCATCCCGCACAATCAGGCTCTCGCGCCGCAACCAAACAAACAGGGAGAAAACAATATTGTCTCCCACAACCGATCTTCTCCCACGAGTTCGTGTGGGAATATCGCAACCCCTGCCTAGTAAACTACCCCGACCTGCCAACAACAAAAGAGGAGCATCGCTTAATAAATAAAAACCACCCCTGAATTAAGTGCACTAGCGGGTGCGTTGCAATATGCAACCCGTCGGCGCACGCGCTGGCATTCCGCCCCGCATCGCGGTCCAAAAATACTGCACAGCATATTTACCGGGTAGTTTAAAAGTAAGTTACCGTTTTTTGAGGATAGATTTTTTTGTTTGCTGGATACCGATCATATAATTATATACTTTATAGCATATTAGGTTATTTTGAAAAGGCTATTTTGTACCACGATACTTGCTCAAAATATGTATTCAGTACTTCACAAACCATTTGGATCACGGGTTCCCAACCCATGGGTCGCCAACTTATATAGTTAACAAAAAAAACATCACTATAATTCATTTTCGTTGTTTTTTTAATACCTTATTAAGAGTGTATTTTTAATTGCATGGGGGTCGCGGGCCACATTAAAAGAACCGAAAAAGGCTGGAAACTTATCTTTTACATACATGTTATAAATCTAATGTGCCTCTCGTAAAGAATCTATCTTATTTTATCTCGCGGTTTTTAATCTTTGAATGAACGACTATCACAATATTACCGTGTTTTTATTGGAAATATATAAACTAGATATCAAAACAATTTTGAATATACCTACATTTCGACAAAATGGTTTTTTTATGATAAATAACACTTATTAAATGAGGCAATACATCAATGAGAAATTACGTTGAAACGCTGTAAAAGTTGTTGAAGGTCTCAAAAATGCATTGTAATATTTAAGTTTATTTTTTGGTATCCAGTAGTTGACCATTTGTAATGAACCGTCACAAGCCGTTATTTGATACGGGACATCGTGCGATTGGGACTTTTAGCCACTGACTGCAAGTGAAATCGTGTGAACTGCGGATTGACACTTGCATTATGCCAGACGTCGGCGCAAGCTCTATTGTAGTTATACATTATGCGGGGGAACGCATGCTGCTAATTCAATAAAGAAAATAAATGCAATTATGCTACTTTAACATGCATACAAGTTCTACGAATAAAAAAATACAAAAAAGCATAGACTTTTGTTACAAATAAACAAATTCAGTATTTCATGAAATGGGTGACATATAAACCAGGACATCGCGTCGAATAAGTAACGATGTAAGTAATACGAACACATTCTGATCTTAAAATTAGAGCAGAGAATATTAGTATGACAATTTAAATTAACATTTAAAACACTGAATCAATGAATTCTTATCCAAGAACATGGATGATTATTTCACTTCTTCCCACTTTACTTACTTGATCATCAAAACAATGCGTAGAATGAACGATTATGTTCTTCTAGTTCAAATAACTTTGATTATTCCACGTATTGTGTTACTAATTGTGACACAAACTTACTTAAACAAACTTTGATATAGTAATTCCGAAGATGCCTCTGAAAGAGAAGAAACACATGTCACAATTAGTAACACAATACGTGGAATAATCAAAGTTATTTTAAATTCTATATTAAAATGAACTTCCACAAAGTGACCGCCGAATCCATTGAAAGTATTCTTCTAGTTCTTTCATTTGAAGTGCATTTGCTTGACGCTGTGACTTGTATTCTATTTAATGTATATTAGTCTCTTAGAAGTTTTGAGAAATTTATTTGTAAATAATAGTGATTTAAGTATTAAACTAAGTCTAAATATAAACCTCTTTTGTGCTTACATTTCTCTGGGTAAAGTTTACGCATTCAAAAACAATTCAAGTTGCCCTTGAAAAACAATATTATTTTGACACGTGAGAGTTTTATCGTTGATAAAATTGCAATTAAGTATATGTAAGATCACAAAAAATATTTCGCTTGAATTGAAAAACGCCACCATACTGACTCATAAATTTATATTTACTAGAAAGTACTTTAACCTTAACGATTGGGTCAATACGGCATTGGAATCATGAAAAAAAATGTAAGTTGTGATAACAATCAGTTTTTTTGTCGATTGGCAATTACGAAATATCTTATTTTTTTACTATAATGAAATTAACGTTACTTACTTATATCAATAAGACTAATTTGCATATTTTAATTAAAATAAATAATTGGTCTTGCAGAATTAAAGCGGCAAATCAATTTAAGGCAACGTTATTAAAAATAACAGTTAATGTGTAATCGTAAAATTGATGTTTTAATCACACGCTAATATTATTATTTATTAAACAATAAACAATGTAATATGTTATTATGTTTATAATAAAAATAGCGTGTGGCAACCACATATAGATTGTTGAGCTAGCTCTTGCTAAGTCTTGTTTTAAAATTACTTTTCAAATCCCCTAATGGCACACTTGTCTATATTATGCTATACAATGGATGTGTGGATATATTAATAAATCATCACTATTCCCGAAGCGGGTCACGTGGCATTATTACATTTTATTTAAATAAATAAAAATGAGATAATAATCCCAATATGCATATAATTTAACCATCAACATCATTTGGTTGCAAAAACAATGTATGGCATTTTTGGGGACTCAAACCGGAACGCGCGCAACCGAGTAGACATCCATTTAATTCGATTGATTTTATATAAATAAATACAGCAAAAAATAGCCGAGGTAATAAAGTAGAGGTGGGGAAACAACGACCTTATGTGCACTCAAGTGAGACAAACGAATTAAAAAATTCATTCAATCACAAAATAATTTCAAGAATTTTGACGTATACATAATTGAATATCCTGAATAAACAAATTCGACCATCCGTTATATAAAAGGTTACCCACCCTATTTTACAAAGTATGTTTGGCTAGGTTTTTCATGTATTCTCAATACAGACGCTAAGCTTTATGTACAAATGTATATGTAAAATATAATATTATCACATAAACATAAATGATATTATGCTATTTAATGAAATTGATTCTCCTAATGAACTCTGCTACCTTTCCTTTAGCCAAGTGATTGATGCTTTTGGGCGTTCATCTTACTCTTTGGGTACGGGCTCTAGTCCCGAAACAAGTGGCTCTTTATTGGCTTATCAATCCTTTTACTAAACTGCTTTCCCATCAGCCCTGTCCTTAAAACAGAGCTTATGGAAAACAATCACATTCTCCACATTCCACAAGACTGAAAAAAAGTTAATTATCATCTCTGAGAATATTCGATTAATTATAACACATGAAGAATTTGATATTATAAATAATATAACATATTTGTATAGCATACGTAATCCTATTTTTTCACTATACACATATAAATTTAAACGACCTAGGCGTCACCATATATGACAGATCATTTTTCAATAGAACCATATGAATACACCAGATGATATATCATCAACATATTGATATGGGGAAAATAATAATTTGCACACATTTTATCCTCGTGGTGAAAGTTCTGATAATTGCATTATGTGGGAAAAGTGCAAGTGGCAAACTAAGCGTAGAGAAGCTTTCGGGGGATGTGTTTTATTCAAAACGATTTGTTTTTAATTTGTAATTCTATACGGCTATTTGTAAACACTCAGCTGTAGGAGGGGTGCTAAATTGAATCAGCCAGGTGTAAGCATTGTAAAGTGACGCAGCATCCTAAAGCAAATGGAAAACTTCACCCTCTGTATCTAATTCTATTTAACCCAATTTATTATTCTGTAACAAAAAACTACCAAAAAAAGGATTTAAAATGACATAATATTGATCAATACATCCGTGTCGTCAATTAACAAGCTTTGGTTATGACGATTTTGTGATGGCAAAATACCTATAAACTTACTTACATTTCTTTGTTATCTTATTCAAATGAATATCTTCCAAGTTAATACCAACTGTTTTTAATTTTACTATAGGATATTTTATTAAGAATTATATTAGTAACTAGTTTACACATTTAAAGCAAATAATTTAATATTGCATGCTTTTTTAAGACTAGTTTTTATAAATAAAAAATATTGTCTGTATCTGCATAGATTGCCCGGTTCGTTATTTGTTTTCCAAAATACGGATCGTCTTTAAATATACAAGTTTGTTACTATTTATGCTCTTTTTGTCTGATAGTATTCAACAGTATTTACTTAAATAATTTTATCTTTCAAATAAGAGTATTTTCTTTCTCTCTCTCGGTCTTGGAATAGAAAATAATTGTAGCTCAATCATTTTTGCACACAACTTTGTCCACAAAATAAAGAATATGCACAGCTTAGATTAAATCGATTGTAAATGAAGTCTTATATATCTAAAATGATTTACGATCATCTTGTTTAGAATTGATTCATAAATCAGTATTTACAACACGATCCAAACGACTTGACAGATACTTCCTGGGTGATTGAAGTCAAATAAATGCTTTACTATCTCGCCATACAAGGATGGATTTTGTAAAGATAACTTGCCTGAAGGGAGGTTATATTATCTCAACGAATAAACTTTTATATCGATCGATATATAAATTCTTTTCATTTTCAGATCCTGTAATGTCAAATGTTTTACTTTTTGCTAACATAAACAGCAAACGCATTTGATCTTAATTTCAAGCAATAACTGCCCATTTTTCTGTTATAATATAAAATAATTATACTTACAAAACTATTCATAATACAAACGATAACAAATGACAAAAATAAAACTATTGTGTTTTCTTGTACGTGCCAGTACACCTTTTTAAGTAGCTCTATCTCCACTTTTTTTTTTTAAATACAATCTATGCATGTATGCGCTTAATATATTTAATATTCTCATTTCACCATTCACTAACAGTTAAATATCAATCCAGTTTAAAGAAATTATACAACTTTTGAGTGGCATTACGATTGTAAAGTTATATTGTGCTCGAATTACGTAAAAAATAGCATCAGCACGTGTTACGTATAATGTTACATCTTTTATGAGATTTGATGGATCAATTTAGTGATAGATCCAATCATCTATACCCTGATGCTATTAAATGGCTTTCGTCATACAGAAGCCGGTGAAACAAACGATGATAATAAATCTTAAATACAGACTCTTCTACTCCTGGCGAAGCCGGAAGTGCATGACATGCAATGGCCCAATGGATCGTAATTCTAGGTTCTCGTGATCTGAAACTCATTATTTTCAATAAATATTTCATCGAGCGTTTATCATTTAGAATTAGACACTAGTAAATTTTGAAAATATATTGTATGCACCTGAAAGCTGAGACTGTTATTAAAGTTTGTTTTTGTAGAATAAATCATAGTGCACTTCAAAGATATGTAACCCAGTTCGATAAAATAACACCCACCAAAAAGTAGCTTTGTATTATCCTCAAAGATACAGACAATACACGTAACGAATTCATATACGGTGATAAATTAACATTAACACGGGGGTACATAGGAAATTTAAGCTTAAAAAATCGTTCTGTCATATAAGCGACATAAGGTCAATATATTAATGTATGTGTAGCTAATTTTTTGAGGTGACATATAAGACAGTGTTATTAATTGGACAGTGAGAGCATTGACGTTTATATTGATGGTTCTACATAAATTCTGCTGACCTCGCTATATTTTGTGACTTCTGTCCTGTCAGCAATGCTTTTTTAATTGTTCATTGTTACTATAATATATAGATACAATACAAGCATGAATTATGGATATAGCAAATATTTAGAATAAAACACAACCAATCTTTATTCCGCTATATCCCCGCCGTAATCTCATAAAAAAATGTCTAACATTTGGGTAAATCTATGGTGGAAATATGACACTGATTATTAAAGAAACATATAAAACAAGATGATAAAATTTAGTTGTTCATCGAAAAACAAATAATAAATGAATTCAAAAAATATAGACAAAGTTAACAGTTAGTTACTTGATTCATTGATAATTTATTGAAAAGTTAATAACATATAAATGTACATATATTGGCAAAAAAAACAAAGATCTTGGCGTTATTAAAGTTACTCACTAAACTGTATTCAAATTAAAATGGCATTATGTTGATATATCTGCCAACTTTATTGTGCAATTGTTCAATATAATTGGAGTTCGTACTTGTAAAATTAAGTTCAATTATCAATTGAAATTAAAGTAAGCTATTAACCTAATTGCTATACAGACAATCAGCATTAATACTATATACAAATTATCGTGGAATAATTATGTATTTATTAACGCAGTTATATTATGTTGTAATGTCTTTCATTCAAAGATCAATTTTTAACACTATTATTGTCAGTGAATATTTATTATACAGAATTATTAACATATTTTTGTATTACCTAGTTTTTATATCTTATAATATGAAAAAAAAAGAGTGTATATTATTGGAGTAGCACGATCAAGAATAAATATACAGCTATCGAAGAATTCAAGAATTCGTTGTAAAAAAAAACGGTTCGTATAGTATCAGAAGTATACATACATAATATATCTACAGCATCAAATAAACATATCGACGAGATCGGATCTGGTTATAATACATAAGACAACACGTTTCTGTCAATTGGAATATGAACCCATAAATACCGACCAGAGCTATGGGCTACCTGGGCATTACGAAGTTTATTAAAACGGTGGTATAATCTAATAAAATTAAATTTAGTACAAGAATTTCGCAAACCTGGCCCGGCAGCTATTGAACAGTGATACAATTTACTAACCATAACTTGATCCAAACTGTTGTTCCAATTATTTTTAATGTTGTTTATTATGTTAGGGACGGGACGTGACGTTCATAGTTTCAATGAATTTTCGTTAAAAAATAGTCTACAAACACGTTGAGAAAAATTATCTTGAATGAATAGTATAAATACATTGTCTTCTCGCAAAGTTTTAGTTTTCTCTATTACCTATTTTTCTCAGTATATTCCAACTAATGTTGTAAATAAACAAAATTTTCGTTTACATAAACTGGCTGTAATTTACTACCTCAACATTTGTTTTTTGAAGTAGGTATACATATAATATAGCTCAATAATGGCCTCAAGAAATATTAGTTGCTCAACCCTGCATTATTATAGAGCAGCGGTCGCTAATCTTTCAGACCTCGTACACCATTTACCTTAAAAATCTGAATCCCGCAGGTGATTTTTTACATACATACTTACATATATGTAGATTTCATCCAAAATCTAAAATGGTACCAATCTACCAACAAATTTTTTCGCACCAATAAATGATAAATTGAACTGATTTTTTTTAATGAACGCAGATAGTAAAAGTGAATGATTTTTTTTATAATTCGACGAAGAGCGGTTGTTGACTTCTCAGCTATGGCACCAACTTAAGAAAGATAATGTCACTATTATTTTGAAATCTGTATACATCAGTGGTGCACAAGCTTTTTGACAGAAAAAAATTATATTGTTCTTCCATCGTCCGTCAAAAAATCTGAAGATAAAAATGATTGATATTTGTCATATAAGCCGCATGAACTGTTATTCCAGGCCATAGGTTGTGCATCACTGGATAACGTGAACCATGCATGTATCTAAATCCTTATTATTTACGCGTAAAATTGGAGTAATACATTTACAATTCGTTTTACATACATTTTCTTTGACAAGTAGGTATAATATTTCAGTACCTTCTTCATGTATGTATTAGTAAACAAATCTCACTAGAAAATTATAAATATTTAAGAGAAGATTTAAAAGAACCCTTATCGTAGTAACTAGTTTTAGTTTTTTACACACTATTTATGTGCATCATAAATTGTTAGACAATCGTGTGTTTATATACACAATTGTAAATATATTACATTTTAAAAACACATGATATTATTTAATACACATCAAAACCACTTTTAAAATTATAAAAAATAAGCAATTTTTAATCATTCATATTTGCGTATTCAAGCCGCTTAATTTACTAAATGCACGATTGAAGCTTAAAGCTCTACCACTCAACCGTAGCATTTATTTACTTTAATTGAAAACCATAAACGTTAGCGACAAGATACCTACTATTCGTCAGTCAAAATATGCCATTTACTTTATTTTATACTTCTAAGAATCGCACTAAAAATTCAAGTCACATCAATATTGACCCATAAAAATACCTCATTTTATTACATTGCTGAGCCCAGTCAGTAAATGTAAATAAATCAACGCATTAGTCACGAAGCACAAAAGCACCTCAGCCGGCTCTGACTAAGCAACACAATGAAATTTTAAAATATTTATGTACTTATTGAATGTGTCCAGTCTACATTCGTGACTTGATCTCGTCCGGACTAGAGCATTAGGTGAATTTAGATACCAGCACAGATAGCAAATTTAGATATGCCGAAACTTACAGGTAGTTAGGAACGTATTTTAACTGTACTCTACTATTTTTGTCCTATTTTTCTATACATTATTAATCAATAAAGGTTCAGTTGACATTCAAAATAGAAATAAAAAACTTTTATTATTGATTAAACTTGTAAAAAAATGGAAATGTAAATCAACAGCAAACGTAAATCTGACGTAATTAGGGTACAGAAAAGGTTTATTCATACTAAAAAGTTTGCATAATATGTATATCCTCCGTCATCGTAAGCCTCATGTCTGTGAATTGTAATATTTTTTTCTATCTCGTAACTTTTAGCCGTGTTCCCTAAGACTTGTATAGTGTCAATACATAAGAAAATTATATTTTCTCTAATTATCAAAAAGGAGACTTTTAAACCCTGATGAAGCGTATTAATTGTCGACGTCATCATTTCTTTTCATGACATTGATCAGGTACGGCATAATTGTTTTGCTTTAAGCCGTAAACCACTAAAAAAGTCATCGCGCATTATCGTGTCCTTATGTATAAAGTTGGTCGTTAAATATTCAAAATAATATCGAGACAAATGAATTCAGAAAATAAAATCAATATAAATATTTTTTAAGAAATTTTTAGTTAGTTTCTGTTGGTTCTATTTCCTCAAGTCATAAATAATAATCGTCTCTTTCACACAGTATGAGCATACGCTTTTCTTACCCGTTTGTTATTATGGGTGAATGCCATGTGTAGTTCACCACATAATTAAGATTACAAAAATAACCTCCCATGCTTGTCTGATTAGAGGACCACTTTGATAACGGGTTTTTTACATACATATATCCAATTTTCATAAAAGGTAAATGTTTTTTTTTTTCATTTTCCACTCAATACATGCGTATAGTACTTTAACTTAGTCGCATTTAAAATTTATCAAACGTTTCGTGTTAAAATATGAGAAAAGAATGATATGTAAATTTCCTGTTAGTTATAATGCCATAAAAGTTTTTCGTAATTTCAAAAATAGTTCAATGAAATATGTTTAGGCATTAAGATTTTCACGAAACCCAATTATTGTAAGTTAAGCTGGATTTAAATTGATTTGTTTGATTGAAAATATTCAATTATTAAGCACGAAAGCATTTATAAGTATAATTAGCTACTTAAATTTTTTATATGTTGAAACATAACTTATGCCATTCTGAGTATTTGATGTCGGCATTATTAATCAAAATCAGAGTCATTAAATTTAATGGTATGCAACATAACATACTCGTGCTCTTATAATGATATTATTGATTAAGTTTATTAGTTATTAATTGAATGAAATGCATTTTTTTCGTAATTTCAAAACTAAGTATTGTGATTTATAAACTTAATTTTATAAGTAGCCAAATTAGGTTGTAATATATGCATGATTTTATCTTGGCTCTCTACATACACTAAATTACGAAAATGAATATAATGTTGTCTTGTCCAATATTCTTCTTCTATTCCAAAAATTAAAAAATACACATTTTTTTTAAATCTATTCATTCCAATAATAGTTTTAGTACTATAATAATTTTGAAGACATTCTACAAAACAATTCACATGGCGTAAAGTGCTTAAATGCAACATATTATATCTCTACGATGCAATTTTTGTTTACATGAAATATGATTTTTCAATGTATTATGAATATGGTGATAATCCATTTCAATCGGTTTAATCGATTCAAATATAGCCGGCTGATGTTTTATTGTTTTAACACATGCTTAACATCATTAATCATACAAGTCATCTTGATTCAATGATCTATTATATACAACCAAATCTGAACTATCATCAAAGTTACAATTAAGATATCACTTTAGTTTTATTCAGATATTTTATGTTAGTTTATGTCGAAATGTAGAAAAAACCAGATTAAACTGCCTAAATACATGAATATTTAGTATGAAACTCGCTGGTTTTACGTAATACAACAAATATTTTACTATTATGTACTAACACTACTAACTATCAATAAAAATTGCTTGAAACTTCTATTAATAAATTTGCGCTTTATGTGCTGTGTAAACATTGAAAACGGTTCAATTAAGTTCTGCACAGTATTAAAAGTTACGACTTCGAAAGTTTTGTTAAGCATTGTCAAGTCATCATCATAAAGCCAGTTACAATGTGTGCATATTGAACGTTTTTTGTTATAAGTTATATTCAGTGGTGTCGATGTGCCATCACTTATTTTTTACGTTATTAATTAAAAATCGTTGGAAGAATAAAAAATATAGTTAGTATAATAGAAGTAGATAATATCTTCCTTAAAATTGTAGTTACAAAACTTTCAAATAAAAGGAACAAAAAAAAGATACATACCATTTGAAAACTATTTTTCGGTGATTAAATATAATCATACAAATGTTAACTAACGCTTGTATCTGATACCAATGACAATCAAAAATATTTATTCCTTAATCTCTGCCTTCCTTCTGTTTGTCTTTACAACCTGATAATTTAACTTACATCTCAAATTGCTAACAATCTGCTACTCTTTCTTAGATTATAAAATAGAATATATTTGAAGGTATATTATTTTTTACAATAAAGAATATCAATAAAAAATATTCACTTGACGTAAAAATCTTAAGCTGTTTAGTTACATCATTTAGATCGGTGTTCTTCAACCATTTTACATCCGTGGACTGGCGAAAATTGGAAAAACAAATCGCGAACCGATGTACGTAAGTAAAAAATCTTTTTTTCTCCAGTTTCTATCAAATACTTTTTGCCCCAGTGACCTATATAAATGTGAAAACTGGACGTATTGTAGTTTATTTTTTAAATATCTGTACGAAATTAGAGATATGACACTTTTAACTTAAGTTCAAGATGGCTGAATGGAACCAGTTGCTGAACCTATTATTAACATAATAAATTCAAAAGATTTGTTACATAGAATATCATTTATAAAATCTAATAAAATTCAAATTAATTGTTAGTGTGACATGTGTTGCTGCATTTTTTCATAATAATTTTTGAATTATGACAGTTTTCGCGGACTTGCAATATTTTTTTTCCGCGGACTACAGGTTGAAGAGCACTGATTTAGATCATCTGCAACTGAATAATGATGCAGTTGTTCTTAGATTTATATAATTTGGAACACAGGGGGGTAAAGAGTCAATTTTCAATTAAAATATCCATCAGATATAATTAATGTGTATCGACAATTTCAATCCTGCAAGTGGTTGTTTAATCGTGTAATCTAGTAAGTGCGCCACTGTTCTCTATCACGAAACAATGATTTGAAATAGTTTATTTAGTAGAAACGCTTATCCTGATTTTAATGTTTTGCGCAAGTAGTAACTAACTCCGTTACGTTATGTTTTGTGTTAAGTTTATTTATTGATGACAGTAGGGGTAAGTAGGTGAGATCGTGACTGAGTCAAAATTTAATTGCTCCTAACAGGTTAACGTGTAACATGAGCGGTGCCGGCAATAAAATACTCACGTAAGTGTTAAAAACATACCGCTCTAATGTGTTAATCATCGTTATAATGTATGAAGAATTTCTTCGCATATATCTATTTTATTGAAAATATAGTTTGAAGCTTCAATACAACCATGTAATATTCACGTCAAACTAACTATTACACATAAGTGGTACTTGTAAACCGAAAACAATATATCATTCGTATCAAAAAAAATGTGGGAAAAATATGAGCAATTATTCAATTTATTTAATAATTCATCATAAAACGTTAAATCTAAAAGAAATAAATATCTTCAACCCTTTAATAAGATTAAATAAATTATGGATAATTTTATGTTTCTTTTAATGGTAGGTTTGAGAGACAACTCAAAATGATGTTGCTTAAAAACTTCCACATCAATAATTTAGGATTTCGACTAAACTGAAAATTCTTCTCCGTGAGTTTCTTCACTTACCTGTTTCTGCGTCTTCATGCAATTCAAGTGCTCATGATGAAATTTTAGTTAAAGTTCATCCCTGCATTCAGATGCCTAAAGGTGAAACCTGGTTCCTTAATGACAAAGCTCATGTAAAGGCACAAGATTCAAACCATTGAAACTTTATTCTCATGTTAATAATAAAAAAAATACTTTCATATTCTTTTATCCGTAGGAGTTAATCGTGATTCACCAATGAAGATTCTCATTACTATTAGGAAACGATATAAATATACACTTATAAATGTGGAATATGTTTTATGTAAATACCAGTTACCTTATTGGAACAAACAAATATTCGAATATTAAAACCAGTAGTGTCCGAATATATTCGAATAATACAATTTATGAGTTTCGTAATATATTATATATTTTTATTGTTTTTTTTCTTCATATTTCTTGTGAGACGTATTAAATGTTAACACATATTTGTTGTCAGCACGTGTCTTGAGTGAGTTTTATGGTCTAAAAAAGAATATATTAAATTATCAATATATAATAATTGTATGCCGAATGTCTTGTTTTGTTATCCCAGTGGTTTGATAATAAAATATCTTGATGAATTATGTGATAGTCGAATCTCATGCGTTTTCACTCCGATAAATAACATAACACCAACAAGTTGAATTTCATTTGGAAGAACGTACCGACTTTTTAAATTGTATCTAATCAACTCAATTTTACCAACTGTCAAATTTTACCAAATTACCTAAAAAATCTACCGTGAACAATCAAAAATAGTTATCAAATTTTAAATCACTGAAACTATCCGAAACTTATTTAACTTTTTAATCATAAAACAGAAATAATCTTTTATTCTTCTCAACTTTAACCGTACTCGCTATGGAATATTTGGCTACTTATCAATCACTTGTTTGCCTGTTATCTTATATATGTATATATTCTTGCCAACATTCTTTCAATCTTCTGACAGAATAAAACTAGCCGTCGGGGGAAAATGTTTCCAGGACTAAGGCTTTCTGAAGACATACATAACAAGTGTCCCAGCAAGTTTCAGACATTCTCTATGATCACTGGTATATTAGGATGTATCTGGTGCGTTACCCAATTTGTTGATAGTCCTGGTCATCCTTTTTATACTGGTATTATATTATTTATTCACCTTGTTTTTTTTTTTAATTAAAAGATATAAGAAAAACTGTTCAGTCAAATAAATTCAGTTGTGTCTTTCGATTTAACAAAACGTGCTTTAAACTTTTTTACCAATAACAAATAGCAATGTTTGTTCAATGAAAATATAAATATTTTAGTGAGATAAAAATCTCTTTGGTTAAGTAGTTGTTATGTGATTAATATAAACACCAAAAATTAATCGACCTAGATCGCGGATACGGATGCTTAGCAAGATAAAAAGCCACAAGACTGAATAGTTTATTTATATATGAGAGATTTAATAATTGTTTTTGCATTTTTAATCATGTTTTTATGCATCCTAATAATTTTTGCGTCATCATTATACATAAGCGTTCTCAACATTCTCCAATCTGCTAATACATTATTTATATTTTACTAACCAATTTCGCTTTCAATGTAGATCTAGATCATATACATATATCCACAATAAAGCATCTAAAATTAAGTAGGTTTTTATGAAACCTGTCCTCTTTTCCAGATAGTGTTAAAATTATTTGTTGGAAATAGGAAAAAATTACAGTGTAGCAAATCGCAATGAGGGGACTATAACCGTCACTTACATTTGAATATAAATCAAAAAGCTCTTTTAAAAATAATTTTTGAAAGGTTCGATTTTGGAGTTTTGCGGATTATTTAAATTGTAATTTTAAAAAAATATAAAATATTTATCTTTTTGAGACTGACTTGATATTTATCTTTTTTTTTTTTTTTATATTAGCGTACACATGCAATTACGTAATAAGTAGCGCGTTTTCCACGTTCTAAAAGTGCGAAATCCCGGTTTCCATAGGTTTATTAAAAGGTGACATTGACACGTGTGGCCAGCTTTTTTGTCGCATGTTTGTGTGGCAGGCAAGTTCAAACGGATTTCGAGCCACATCACAAATAGCAAAACAGTCACGATAGTTTCAATTTAAACTTTACCAAAATAAAAAAAATGCGTTTTTTTTTTAATAAAATAAATAAAGCTTTAATGTAACTTCAATACTATATTATGCTCCTCAATGTTTTTTTTTAGATTCTCTGTTTATTTTATTTCGCTGTCTAATCTTTTTTATTGTGATATCAGGTGGAACTCATCTAACATATTTCATCAAAAGCATCACACTCAAGGCAATTTTGTGTGAAATAATAATTATATATTAACCAAATCCAAATACTCCCGATCAATGGTGCAGTGGTCAACGTCGTTGACGGACCGCCCGGATTCGAGTCCCCAGTACGAACAGATTTTTCCTGTCTAAAAATCGATTCCCTTTGAAGGCAATGTATGTCTGTGTTGTTAAAAATCCTTTCCCACCTTTCTGATTTCAATGGAAAAAAGCGGCGCCTACGAGAGCGATTCGCTAACCACTGGTCCTTTCCTAATGGTATCCTTTCAATCCCTACTCTCTTTGAAAAAACGAGGTTGAGCAACTGAGATAAAATTGGCCATAAAATAAAGAGGAGTCCATTTGTTCCAAGCTGGAAGCGGACATGGTAGAAAAAAATCAAATCCTATTTACCAATCTTTTAACATTTGAGGCAATCAAAACATAAGCTTTTTGTGTACAGCATTAAGTATTATTAAACATTCGTAATTACAAAATTAAAAATATTTAATTTGTTAAATATGTAATTATGTGTGATGTGATGACTGAAATTATATTTGCAAAATTAAGTATAAATAATGTTTACCAAGATTCCGTTTCGATTTATGTATGAGATTATAAAAATCAACGGTGTGTGAAACACTGATCTAAGCCACTGGCACGACCGTTTATAAACATCAACTTGTCAAATCAAAGGTGTGAAATAACAAATAATAAAAGCACCTTTCCAGACCCAGGTGATCCGAAGTGGCCTCCAACATTTGTATGACCACGGCCTCGGTACAAAAAGCTTTTCTTGACAGACTGATCAACCAGACGCTAGAAGAACTTGCTACGTGAGACGAATAGAAGTTTGAACTTTTCAGCTACGTTTACGACGTTTTTAACGTCATGCCGTGATATATAATAGTAATGGATTAACGCCTAGTCTGTAAAGTACTCGCCATAGAAGTTATCCTACAACATTATTAATGATGGTTTCATTATTTATGTATGATAATTTTATTTAATAAAATTGCTAAATTAGCACAAAAATTATGCTTTATTTTTTTAGATATAATACTTTTCCACGAATAATTGACAGTTGACAGCAAAAAATTGAATCGTTTTTCTTTTCCATGAGTTTGTCACTAAGGACCCGGGATTCACCTTTCGGCATCTTCAGGCATTTCAAGTGCACAAATGATTTGAACTGACCAAAAATCATGGAAAAGAACAAAAATCAAACGATTCAATTTGTATATTAAAATTCCTTCAAGCACTTCAGTCGAAATCCTAAATTATTATGTGAATCTGTTGAAACATATTTTTTTTATTTCACAGTTTTATATAATAACTAGTATTGCTACCCGGCGTCGCTCGGACTAAGCCACCAATAATTATTTAATGTTGTATCATTCGACATAATTATATCACAAAATCTAGCATCCAAAATAGAGTTAAAATAAAATCACAGACTTTATTTAATTTGATGACAGCCCCATTCTCGCCCATTAAAATGTCCAAATTCAAGGAAAAAATCTAATTTGCTGTCAAAGAAATGTCAAATAATACCTTCACGTAAATAATAAACATTATTATATTAATAAAAGCCGGGGAAAAGTTGGTAGAAGACTTATTTATTACATTTTGACTAAATGTCTTCGCCGATAAAAATTCAAACATATTTTCTTTCATATTCGTTTGTATGGCAACTTAATGACCAACAATGCAAAAGAGAATTACAGACCCACATACATACATACGCCGTTTCGGTTTTATATATAAGATTATCATGATAATTTACAATTGATCTTGCTTAATTTCATTATCCTGATCTCTATTAAGATTGTGAAATTACTATGCAAAAAAATACTAGCATAAATATATAATGACAACTAACACTTATATCATTTAATATTTGCGTATTAAATTTCTCTTTATTTACAGGAGTAATAAACCAAAATTAAAGTAAGACAGTATAAATTGTAAACATTTATAACGAATCTATTTTTCAAATAACCATGCGAGCTTTCCAGCGCAAGCGAGAAGAACAGCAAATTTTTGTAAAGACCAGCTTAAGATATGTATATGTAACTCAAAAAATCATTATATATTTTTTCCTTTCGGGTATTCAAACTATTACGACGAAAGCCACTGAAACATTGACAACTAGGACAACAGGACCGTCAGCCAATAACATAATGTGGATTCTTTTAAATGTAGAATTTTTATATTTTTACAGTTATTCAAAAATTTGGCTAATTATTTAATGATTGTTCTATTATATTTACAAAGAAATGTAAAATTTATTGAACGTTATCTTTCGAACATTCTCATTGATGTGTTAATAATTTCACAAACTTAGCTTGAAAAATACAGAAACTGGGAAAAATAATTATAAAAATTAGACTACTTTAAAAATAAATAACGGACTGCTATCGCTTTCATATCGTGGAATAGGCTCGTATATGAAGCTTATGTTCTCTTTGAACTATCGCATTGGAGGTTGAAACTCGAAGGTTAACTTTGACAGGCGTGGTATTTTGTGATTACCTCTGTACTGTCATCGTTATTAAAAACTTTTAAAAAAATAAAAAAAACCGCAAAATCTTTACTCCAAATTGCATATAAAAATCTCTCATAAAAACTAAGCATTTATAATTATATGAATATCATTATATATAACGATCATTTGAAAACAAAATGACAGCAGGGGATCCATTTAAAGTATGATTCTACTATGATTGAAGTTTTTTTTATATCCTTAGGTACCTTTGAACCTTGAATATATTTCTGTTCTTGCTCGAAAAAATATTGTTTAAATTCAGTCTCAATTATGTGCCTTGTCTTTATTTAAAGAAATGATATTTTTACTATGTTGCTGTCTGTAAGAAAAACAATATATGTTTTTAAATCAAACTAAGATTTCTTAACAAATATACTTAATTCAGAAATGATTGTGAAATTTTAAGCAATTGGAATTGATATTAATTTTAAATTACGAAATATCAAATATTTCATATAACAATGCAAATTGTAAGCACTGTTTTTGTCGATCATACATAGTTTGTAGCAATATATAATGCATAAAAAAATCATCCGGTAGTATAATTACTATAGTATCCCAAAAAAACTAAGTAGTTCGTTGCAAAGCCAACAATCAATTGAGCAATTTATTATTGGTATTAATTGTTGTTTTCCGATTGTTTTATTTATGTTTGTAGACACAGGTTGTACATCAGTAGCGTCTTTAAGTCAAATGTTTGTTGATAATAAAACCCTACACATTTAAAAGGAAATGCGAAATTTTGAATTTTGATACTATTATTCATTTGATGACGTTTCAAAGATAGGTAATAATCACGATACGGGTATCTATCGCAGTTATAGAAAAATAATATTTTCAGTAATATTGATGTGGTATGTAAAATAGAGCAATACCCACATTTATATATACCGTATTTTATAATCTCATTAGATATATTTTCATATCACTCATTGCATTATATTTGAAGTGATACTTTCAGTTTTAAAACATTCCATTTGCTCATTTAATATCCATCCCGACTAAGTGAGATATTATTGTATTTTCCACGGCGAAAATTGACAAAATCAAGTACGCCACTGTAAGTTGTACCACACAATAATTCTATTTGTTCTACCCACGGAGCAAGTGGATTATTATAAACTCTCATAGGAGTGTACAGGTGATTCAAAATGAGATAAAAATAGTATTGTGTTTTATTATTTATAATAACACACTTGTTCTAAAGCAAATAACCGAAAAATATGATGTCTTCACAATCCTTGAGTAAGTAGAACTGTTGCACAAGATTTTTTAATGGTTTTGATTTATTGAACTATTACCATTGAAAATAAAATGATACTTATCTAGACTAAATTAATAATTGAAACATATATATTCATCTCCGACAATAATAAGAGAAATCATTAGATCATTTACTACTTTATACAACAGATTCATATGAAAATGACTATAATACCAATCCAACATAAAATAAATTCTGTTTTATCTCGTATCCATTGAATCAATCCATATTCTTCTTCTTTCTTTAATTTCGATTGGTCCTGTCAAAAATTTAAATTTTATGTTTTTATTTGATTGTTCAACAACACAAAATGATTTGATGGATACGACGGTAGCTTTATGAAAATTCATTTTTATATACAATTTTAAATAATTTAATAGCTCTGATGATGCTTCTGAAAGAGGCGAATCATTTAATCACTTTAATTCACACAATACGTACAATAATGTACGTTATTAAAAATAGTTTATTTTTATATTCTAATCTACATCAGCTTGAAACACGTATTCATAATGCCACCTTAAAGTGCAGCAATTATGCAGTAGCGTATTTCATCTCGTCTTCGGGATAATTCCTGTGTTTATGCATGATCTGACTTAACATTGCTCTTACATCAGCGTGATTTGTAGCTTCAAATAATTCAAGAACAGACTACTGATGCAGGCCAAAAAAATGGCGCAACTTTATATTGATAGTTGAAGCGAACAGAGTTTATGATTTAGTAGCTATCTTAAATAATCTTACGTAATGTCTGTTCGAATGAAAATCTAAGCAAAAATGGTCATGTTTTTAACCGACAAGTTTTTTTAAAGATACCATCTTATAAGTGAGTAAAAATAATGGCGTTAATTGTAGTGATTCATAAAAGATTAATTATTCCGTGTTGACTTATAAATGAATATAAATGTATTTTTCATTTCACATGCAAAAGGCATCAATTGAAAAGCAATATCTAGTATAAAGTGAAGTATTGCATCATTCATTTCATTATTTGAATGAAGGTTTTTAAAATATATCGGACAATCTTTTTAATCCTACAATACAAACGCATTTAAGCTATTTGATCCCAACAAAAAGGTCGACAAGATCAAGATACTTTACAAATTTCTTAAACGAGTGTTATCTGTATTTAGATAGGAAACTAACATGTTAATTGCTATGACGTGTTTAATAATCACAAGGCTAATGATTATTACAATATAATAAATAACAATAATTGCATGGTATGTTTTATTTTCGTATGAAATTACACAAATTAAAACAATTCGTGATTCAGTTCCATCAAACGTATCAATTAGTGTTTATTAATCTATAAGAAATCCAGTTCAACACAGTTAACAACGCCTTGATAAGTTTACAGCCTATAATATTGCAAGTTGCACAATCTTTAAAAGTGCTTCCTAAACACATCTCAGTATGCCTTGAAAAATTTAATATTTAATTACTCAAGATTCCTTTACTATTATTTGATTTTACAGACATCCGCAACATAATCAATGGAAATTCATGTAAACTAAATTGGTTATCAATAGAAAATTCGTTATTCCATCGTTACAATCTTTGTTTGTATGCAATTGTAACTACATTTTTTTGAACATTTTAATCAACTTAAATCAATTCAGTTTTACTTTAAATAGTGTATTTTTTACTTTCTTAGTCAAACATAAACAGTTTTGCCCTCGATAAATTGCATACATGAAATGTGAATTATTTAATCGAAAATTTTCATATTTTTTCATTTTGCAGTTATATTAAAAAAATGTATTCATCATCGTAAAATTAATATTATTTGTGGCACTCGGGCATTTATCATTTTCAAAATTTCTGGCGGCTCAAAAACGAATTTGACGTTTCAATTTGTATATCTACTAAAAAACTAACGAGCACAATACATGCTAAAGAGTATCTAAATCTGAATATTGAATTTGTTTTCCTAAGGAAAAAAATATTGTATGGATCTTTTATCGATACAATGGCGTTCTGCTGTAGAAAATGAGCAGTTCGTACACTAGGCATTCCTTTTTACATCTACAGTATTATCGTATTGTTGCTTGCAATAAAATAATTCACTTGGCATGAACATTTCCTCCGAACAGTTAGCAGGTTGCGTTTATTTATCGATCCGCATTTAAAGGTGGTAGAGTTATTGTTCGGGAGTGGTGCGGCCGACCCCCGCAGTGTTAAATGAGATCGCGCCTTCGGAGGAAATCTTTTGTCATTTGGCCAATGAGCCGAGCGTCTGATAGCGAAACGTTATACCGATAAACATCGCACAATGCGATTACAAAACTTACGCAAACGTTAAGTGTTTCATAATCATTATCGGATCGCATTGATCCACATATTTTTTCAAACATTATTGGCCAAGTAACTCAAAATACAATATTCTTATTAATGCCGACAAGATGGCTTTGACCTGTCAAAGCGGGACATAAACGTCTGTAGGTTTTAATATATATCAGACACTTTCAGAATAGTATCCATATTTCACTAAACAAATAAATGCCCTCAGCTTATACGCAAGCCACATTCTTTAGCTAGAAAGCTCATCTGTAGCTTCTTCGTCTTCATATATATATCAAGATATCTTCGAAGATATATATACGCATAAAACGTTTAAAAATAAAATTTAATGCTACTCGCTAAAGCATGTTTTACAAATCAAAATTTTTAAGTTTCGAATAACGTATTCGATAGTGGAATTAGAATTATATATATATAAATGAACCCATGAAAGCTTGAATCGCTAATCGGAGAACCATAGTTAATACTTTGTAAGCCACTGTTATATAGGTAGTTTCATAGTCTGCTGTTGATTTTTAAGTCGTCAATACCTGATCCGTTGATTGATAAAGTCACAAAAATACTCATTTACGACTTCCTCGCACTTTTAACCTTTCTAAGATCCTGGTTGAGAAATACAACATTGATATTTTTGTTGTAAGGAGCGGATATATAATATTATATCATGTATCATATTTCAATCAATTAAAATTTATATCGCAGGCAAAATGTTTAAAAATTTTAGCTCAATTTTAGATTGCATTTATTACGTGGCATTTAAATCTCATATTTCATTTTTATTAATCACTATACTCGCTGCGTTTCATTTAAAAAAATATTTAATAGATGACTTTATTCAAGGAATACTTACACATACTCCGCACTTATATCTCACAGCGCACGATCAATATGGCAAGATTGATATAGACAGGTGGGCGCAAAAATTTAAGAGGTCAAAATTGAAGGTACAAACACTTTCCAATCATTCAAACGTCTTATTGACTTGCTCCCACGCACACCTGTATTGCTATTCTAAATTCATCATTACTTCAAAATGGCATAGGCACAAAATGAATAATGAATTGCTAAAATATTTTGATGTTACTGGGACGAGACAAAAAATCCTCGCAGTATTATCTACTCACAATGAACTTCCTGCGATTAAATTACAGTTACATATATGTGATTTGTTTATCAAAAGTGTCATGTATATTATTTAAATTCTTTATTTGAATAAATGCGTAAAATAATATTGACATACATCATAAATATTAAGCGAAAATTAAATGACATATATGTAAATAAACGATAGTCTACCATTAAAATAGTTTTTTATTAAGAGTATCTTAACTATTATATTATTAAAGCTGCTTAATTTTTTTGATAACTTAATTAATAAGTTTGTTTTATGAAACACATAATTAGTTTGGCAGCCATGTGTGCGTTTTTTCTTGTCCATGATTAAATAATTAATCAATCAGTGAATTGCTCTTCTTACGCTTTCTAAACAAAAACAATATTCCTTAATTGCACATACTTTTAAACGATGAAACAGTGAATTTTCGTAAATAAAAACATATTTATTGTAGTTGACGGGAATCAGTTATTTCAACATCGACATATGCAAAAAATATTCAATGGATCACTTGAATGAGCTTGAAGACAAGTTTCAGCATACAAGTGTCTCTGAGACTTTTAAGATACCCATAAGAGACGGCTTTGCTTGTATAGTATTTTTATTTCACGGGGACTTGGGCGGTAAGCCTAATCCCTTCCATCTTTGCGAGTTATTACATTTTTCAATTGAAAATTATTACATGATATCTATATATATGATGACAAAAACTTTAACAATTAAGGAGAAAAATGTAAGTTGAATTAATTTCAATAGGAGATTCTTCGTCGGCGTCGTGGATGATTCCGATGCGTCGCTTTAGAAGTTCATTTCGTCGTCAGTTGAGTGATGGTGATGAATTCAGTCATCAGTGGTATCTTGTTAGCCTTTGCGGTCGCCTGTGTCTGCTTCCTTCAGTCCGAGTGTTCCATGTAGATTCTTCATCGGTCATGTTTGGGATAAACATTCGGTTTCAGTCGGCTTCCACGATGGTTTCCGCGATGGCTTATAGTGGCAGCTTTTTCGGTCGTTTTTGTCGGCTTGCTTCAGTCTGAGAGTTCCATGTAGATTCCTCGAATCAGTCATGTTTGGAGTAAACGAACAGTTTAGGCTGGCTTCGACGGCGTCCGCGGCGGCTTGGTGTCGTGGGGATAATTTTTTAATCAGAGATGTTGCTGAGGTCATAAGAGACGGAATAAGTCCTCCATAAGAAAGCTCAGTCTTAAAAACAAAATTAAAAAACAAATAAATACTATGATAGTTTCATTTAGCACATGAGGAAATAGAAGAATCCAGCAGACTCCATTCGACCGCTTGACCACACCGACTCGTAGCGAATATAAACTACCATGTTTTCATAATACTGTTTAATACGGATCAATTGGACCTCAGCTGAAAGAAGCTTTGCGTTTATCTAGATTCTAAAAGAATTGAATAAGAATGAAGAATGAGTTGTTACACATCTTTATATATCAGATGATTTTTGAGAACTGAGAAAACCAATTGGAGTATTTGAGTAAAGAATTTATTACTTTTCATCAAAAGCTTTCGAGCCATTCGAATTTCAAGATAATTCCTCTTTCTTGTATCACAAAACATATATTTTGCTTAAAAATACACGATTTTTAGTTTAAGCTACGTTGGGTATTGTTAAACATATTTTCCTTTGACTAAGAAACTACGTATTAATAAATTCGTCTTCTTTTGACGTCCACGTAATGAAATATTGGCATGTCGCTTTTCAAGTTAAATTAAAAATTAGCTTAATGACTCAAAGCATTTCGCGTTTTAGATATCGCTAATCACTGCATCGTAAGCGATTTAAAAGTATGATGAATGAACATAAAACTGTGTGGAAATACGTCAATTAGAGATAAACTACAAAATTACGTAAACATATTTCACTCGCCGAATGTATTGTAGATTTCCAATCAGTGGAATTAGTTTCCCATTAGAATATTCGCTTTTCAATACAATTTAGATAAGATGTGTTACAGTTTTCAATAGTTCATCGCGTTTGACAGGTGATGAAGATTTACGTTTTATCTCATGAAGCCCACCAATGATGTAGCGTGACGTAATTTTGAAAGTTACATCGCTTTACAAGCGTATAATTTCATCACACTTTCCGCCGGCTACTAGAATCATAGGCAGTCGTACAAAACCTTAAAATCAAACATTAAAAGTAAAATAATGCCGATAGTCAAAAGTATTGAAAATAATTTAATAAGAACTGTTTATGCTTGAGTTGAAAATTCTCGCCTTTGATTTTGACATTTATGTATAAGACAAAAATCAATACTTACGGTGTTAATAATAGAATAAAACACAATCAGTGAAGAAACAAAACTAGTTATTATAATTTTATAGTCAAATGATTTGAAAATATAGAAAGAAGTGTCAGTAAATAATTGCATGAAAAAGGCTTAGAATTAATACAATCGATTCATTTCATTAAATTAGACGACAAATCCATTCTACACATGATAAAATCGTGATTTTAAGGTACGTAGTATATCTTTAAGAATATGATACAAAACAATACTTTTTTAACCACAGTGTTATTTAAAACTATTTGAAGACTATAGAACAATGTTCTGAGACGTTTAGATGGAATAATAATGCAAGTCAGACCTGTAAAAGTTTCAGTTAACTTATTATTCACTTCAATTACAAAAATCGAGTTATCAATGAATAATTAGATATATGAACTTAAAAATCTCTAGAAATACTACTTTAAACTTGTCAATATTAACAACTGGTTGTCAAGCCCTGTCCGAAAGCGAACGATCGTGAAAAAGATATAAATTATGCTTTATTGCGCATTAAGATAACATCTCTTTTAGTATTTCGCTATTTTGAAAATCACTGTTTGATCTTTGTGTTTAATTTCATTCAAAAATCACGATTTACGGTCGGCAAAACGGCGACGTCTTTATCGGAAGTGCTTCCAAACAACAGCCTTTTATGATTTTAACGTGACTACAAGTTATTACTTTAAATTGCATTTTGATGTTTTACCTTATACATAATCAATTATATCTTTATTATACATCAATAAATCAAAACTTCTATTCGTTTTGATAATATTTTATTTACAATATAATTCTGACAGGTATTTATTATTAGAGAATATTTAATATTTATTATCTAGAAAACTGAAGAAGGTGTTCGTTCGTTTTTTATGCGTATGAATCATTTTAATTATATCATTTACTAAGTTTATGATAATTATTTCAAAAATTTCTATTTGAACGATACTGAAAACAGTATTTTATTATGTAATTTTGAATCGATTGAATTGTGTACTTTTCCATGACTTTTGTCTAAAATCTTTAAAATAAAAATATAAATAAGAACATAAAAAGACTAACATAAAAGATTTTTTTCTTAAAAGTCGTTTTTTTTTAATTTAAACAAAATTTGTATTAATTCAAACACTGAAAAGCCATTGACGATGCTTTTCGCTTAGAGCTACATGAATGCATAAGTAATCCAAGAATCAGACATGCAATCAATGAATAACATAGAGCAAACTGATAAGACCCGTTTTAAAATAAATGCACAATAAGACTAAATAATAAAACATACATTGGCTTATTAATTAAGCTGCAGTTAGTGTTTTATACACTTAAGGTGCAAAATATTAGATTCATTTCAAAATTGTCCATATTAGACAAACAGTGATGAGATATGATTGAGTATCATTATACTACATACTTTTTTCCAAACATTTTTCTCAATGAAAACATATGTGTTCAACAATTTAAAATCGTTTGCTGTTATTGCTAGATGGAATGTCTTTATAAGAAAATATAATAATATAATCATTTTTATTATTATTTACATCAAAGCTATAATTAAACATTCTTTAATAGATTAAAGTCATATATGTATTATATTTAAATTATCACGTAATTTATTTTGGATTTGGTTGAGATTCGTATGTTTTTCATAGTAGTACAACTTAATAGTCGAAGGAAGATATTATATTTCCGAATCAACAACTTTCCATAAAAGGTTTCTATTTTATCTTGTGAATATATTTTGCAAATATTTCTTCTTCAAAACAATAAAAATGCTTTCTTTTAATTGATTCGATGGTAACTTTGTGTAAATTAATTTTAATATAAAATTCATCTTTGTTTATTCCACGTATTGTGTGACAAATAGTGGCAAGTATTTCGCTATTTTCAGAAGCATCAACAGATGTAAAATACCTGTCAACTATTTGTCAATACATGGAATAAAGTAAGCTATTTTATAATCCTGACTTTTATAGAAAACTATTATACATTATATCAGGTCTCTTGAATGGGGTAGTGATAGTGTGGTCTTTTATAAATTATCAGGTATACATATCTAATTTGCTGTTGGTTTAGTGTGGATATCATATTTATGCGCGCGAGCTTGCTGTCCGACATCGCTTACCTGTTCCACCCGATCGATGTTTTCGAAAAGATTAATAGGGTTTACGTTCATTTAAAAATAAATCCATATCGATTCCTCCCTGCTCATTCATTTTAAAATGAATTATTATTGATTACAAATAATCTTTGCATCTGATAAGAGACTGTTTCATACAGTGTAAAAAAGTATTTAAAATATGCGTAAAAAACTAATCGCAAATAATGAACTTTGGCACTAAATTTCAGGTATGAAACACTGCTTATTAATTGTTTCATATTTAGGGCCAATTTCATTTTCAAATAAATAATTCATAATGTTGAGCTATGCCTTTTATTTTATTTTAGTGCTTTATGAGAAAGGTACGTACTTTTGTCAGGAAAAAATCAATTTAACACACATATGTATTACACAATATATAAAAATATACTTTATCCGTCTTCGTGGCGGTTGATTGAAGTTTATCGGCTTTATATGGCTATTTGGTTCAACTCATCGGATATCTTTAATGAGAACTGCGCGAAAGATAGTTATGAATCATAAATCATTCGTGATTAATTTTATTTCATAAAACCTCTGTTCGTTTTAAATATCAAACATAAAAATTGCACCGTAAGAAACCACTTTTATTTTCAGTTCTTTGACTGTCCATGTTTTAAAATTCGGTATCATAAACGAAATTTAAATAAATATCCCACATTGGAAACACAAATAGTTTTTTTAGCCTATCGTCTGTGAATATGATATAAATCATCTAGTATAGTGGTCGTTATAATGATTGTTCCACCCACACAATGCCTACTTGTTTTCCATTCACCTGCAACTTCGTATAGATGCCGGATATCGCTGAGTAAGCATTCAGATTGGACCAGAATCACAAAGACGTTACTCTCCACTCTCGGTTTTAGAGATTTTACATACAGAATCCCATTATTAACCACAAGCACTGCAAGATGAATGGTCTTTATAATATTTAAAATGTGTGTGAATAGTCTGGTCATATTTGGAGTGGCCAAACTTTTGATACTGAGGCAGGACATATTCCGTTTTTTAATTGGTTCGAAGAGTGATTGTTCCATCTTTATGTTTCATAGTATTCTCCTTAACTTATGTCGTACTATGCGCAAATTCATCCGACAGCCACATATGACCTTCACTATATTGTACACGAAGTGTCTTGGGCACGTCTTTATAACGCCGTCTAAGAATTTAACATGCCGTTTAATACTGCTACACCACATATCTATATACATACATCCAGGGGAAATGTGTTTGGATCAGGCATGATTGAAGGAACCAGCGTGGACTTTAACTCATTAATTGAAACATACTTGAGCTTAAGTGTATTCAATGCAAGATATTATTGGGAACGTTTTTTAATTATTATTAAGGAAGAAGAGCAAAAGGGAGTAATCAATAGTTATTTCCGTTTTAAGGTGTTCACTGTCAATACTTGGTGGGATGGCATTGAAATAAAAATAATAAAATATTTTTAGTGCTTATTCCACACAAAATTTACAACCGGAGCGAAACCGAACCTGATCTAATAAATTTAATGTGGTATAAGTATAAGTAAAAACAAAATTATAATTAATTCCGTTGCATACAAAATCACAATCACAAACAGAGTCAGGGCAAAATTTACAACTAAGAGAAATCGATTCGATATTATCACCGTGAAAACATGATATATCAGTTCAAAAAAAAATTGAGCAATTTAAACACACCAAGGATTCATGAATATATAAGTTTTCTATCGACGCTGGACCTGTCCGTATTTACATTTCCAAAATCTGAACACCCTACATATTACATCATGCATAAACCCATAATCACCTCAGTGTTTCTTTGCGGTAAAAAAAAGTACCGAAATTATCGGTATCAACACTCAACTTTGTCAGATATTAGTGTTAATACTCTTATATACTTAGGATAAATACTAGGTATGTCTTAAATATCTCGTTAATTACCACTAAGCAATACAAAAACGACTTAACTATCCATTAATCACGTGAGAAACTTTATCAAATATATTACAACAATAGTAATATAATAATTATTTTTTATCTAGACTTCAAATGGTGCGGTTTTTCTCAGAGCTATAATCAAGACAGAATCTAAATTAACAATCGTTTCAAAAAGGTTATTTGATATAGTAATCGGCAAGATCCTTATATTACAAGTATGTGGGCAAAAATATGCTGTTAGTGATAGTTCAGAGAATTGAATCTATTTTTACTCCGCCAAGCAGTTGGTAAGATTTTTTAAAGATCCGTATAAATAGTCTTTTAATCGTAATTCAAAATTATTACTTCTTCTAGATCTTTCCGATTGTACAACAAATTATTATTGCTTGCATTTTAAGACGGAGTACAAAAAATAAAGAAATCAATAATTAAATTACACCAAACTATAAAAATATTATAGAAAAAAGAACATTATTTTTACAGGTATACTGATTCAATAAACGCCTTTTCAAAAGAACTTGTCTCAACATAAGGCTTTCTTGAAGAACTGCTTGGTACTCTGTGCTCAATCTCTTCTTTTAATGAGTAGGGATATAAGGGTTAGTCTTAAACAGGTCAAGTGACAGCTCGTTTTCTTTTAATCAGATGAGTGGGATAGAATTTAAACATATATAACATATAACTTACTTATTTGAAAGATTACTGATTATTACAATGGTTTGTAATATCTCCATGTTTTATAGTTAAAACGTCACATACATCGGAATTTAAAAGTTAAAACTCGATTGCAAAATCAATTATGCACATTTTTAAATCATTGACCTCGAACCCGAGTAGGTTGGAAGCCCTAAAGCGATTTATCTGAACCCAGTCACTTGGATTGATAGGCTGTTTAAATTTCGTGTCCAAACAAATTTGACCATGCCTGAATATTCGTCTTAAATGTGCAATAAACAATACCGCAACGAGCTAGCACTAGACGTCTCATGAAAAAAAATACAACTTTTTCAGGCATAACTATCAATGCGGATTTATTGCGATACACTAATCGTATTCTCGTTATATTTCTACTTGCAAAAGTATCGATCGCATTTTTGCTATTGTAAAAAGTCGATACGTTAATATTTAGAAAATGATAACAATCACATCGTAGCTTTTTGTGTGCCGGTCGGTGTCCAAAAGATTGTGCAAGTTGAAATGTCTTATTTGACAAATGTATAACACGGTTCACGACCGCCACCTTTGAATGCAGCTTTACGGTGCACTTTTAATTCGCGAAACAACGATTAAAATCAGGAGGTCGCCATTTAAAAAAAATATATATTTAATACTGAATGAAAAGATTAGATAACGGAATCTTCGATCGATAATATTTCGTTTCGTTTATTTGGCTAGCCGTTTTGCAGAATATCTGCAAAGCGATGCCATAAATTGTAGAATTATGAATGTCACAGTAAAACATCGTTTTGATTTATTTTTATTGTAAAAACATGATAAGGACGTCAAAGGGCATAGCCTGTGATTCAAATTCAAATAATATATAAAAGTATAGTTTAAATTAATTTTATACTGACTGTACTATATTATAATAACTTATAATTTTATATCAGAACCTAATATTTTCTCTTCTTCTTTAAAATTATCTGTCTACCTTTCGCATTCGCCTCAGCATTTTATTAGTATGTCACATAGTAAATTGAAAATATTTTTAAACTGACAGAAAATAATTTTATCGTTAAATAAAACACATTTTGTAGTAATTCCACAAAAAATATTATGGATATCAGGGTTGGTTTTGCTAACCCCAAAACTTGTACAGTGGATTTGAAAGTATTTATTTAAAATAATGCCTTTTCACCAAGAAGTGTCAGTTTACACCAGAAAAGTGATTAATTTTATCATCCATCCCATGTAAAGATCTTTCTTGTATTCAGATGCCTTAACATAATTAATTCATATTCAAGCTATTCAATCCACTACAATTATTGAATAATTTAAAAGCAATTTATTTGAAGATACGGTTACTTGTATTATAGTAAAATAGAGCCAGTGCGGCTTTGTATATACTGTAGAGTTAGTTATAATATAATGAACAATATTACAAATATTTCAAAATGATTGAGATCTTCTAATGACCCTCTTAAAATCGTGAAACCTCTGCATCAATACATAATCCAAACAGCATTGTATCAGATGTTAAAATCTTTTGAGCTGTTTTTAATTGCACAGAGATTGATAATTTTGTACATTTAAATCATATTAGAAGTTAATTAGGGTCAGATGTTACTGGGCTGATCGATATCAATACTGGCTCTTGTTTTCTTTCACATTGAAAAATGGCCAATTACGAAAGAAAAAGTATCACTTCAATCAACTTGAAGTATTTTCAAAACAACTGTTCTGTTTATGTTCACAAATGATAATGCGCGTTTTATCATCAATACATAATTAAATGAGGCTATCTTTATAGAATATAAAAAGGTCACGAATGAAGAATGAGAGATAACATAAATTAAAAAAGTTCGTGTATAAAGATAATATAAACCAAAATACTTTATGAAGATAAGTTTGAGTAATTATAAGTCGATATTGTTGAGGAGGTTCTCCAATTTTCCATTTTTATAAAGAAAAAACAAACTGAAATATTTAAGAAAACAAGTTACTCAATGACAACTTGAAGTAGTCTTACGCCTTACACCTGAAATTTAAAAAAATCTTTTTCATTTTGGCATTGTATTAAAAATGCAAAAATTTTGGACTTAATTTATTAAGATTTTGCCGCCAGCTTGAAAAATTGAAATTTTCTTACATCATTCGATTTATGGACATCATTGATTTATTTCCATTGACATTTTCTGAGTTTTAGCCAATCTGTATAGGTATAATATATTCTTATTCTAAAGTACTGTGACAAAACCAGTCTTAAAATTGTTAAACTTTTGATTTTAAAGCTTCACATATATTGAGAATTTGAAAGATTTTACGCTTTTCTAAGTAATTATTGTGGCGTGTATTTTGTATACCACATTTCCCATTACCTTACTATCAAATTTAACTGTCTCGCTGATAAACAGCTAAAATAATGACATAACTGGTTCTTATTATCATAAAAAAACATTTTAATTAATACGTATTGCCTGCACGATCCATTTGAGACCATTTCATTTACTTAATATTTCTAAGAAGTGTTACGAAATATGTTATATAGCAATAATTTACAACATATGAATTATTTCTTATCATCAAATCTTAATGTTTCAAGAATACAATAACCTAAAATTGATTGTGTGGCATTGTACAATTTGTCTCTGACCGAAAAATCTAGTATAGTTACCAAAATAAGAATTATTTTTGCTTAACTTTGTATTTCCATTATTAAATACAAATTCAATGATATCAAAGTGTATATTTACAAAGCTGAATATAAAAAATGAATTTTCATAAAAAAATACCGCTGAATCCATCAAACGCATTTTAAAAATTCTTACTATGTAACATGTTTATAAGATGCTGTAGGTATATTCAAAATATCTTTTAAAAGCTTGATTTAAAAAATATACGAAAAGAAGAATATTATGTTTTTTTAGATTTAATTATGATAAATGAATCCGGCTTCGGAAAATAATATTTCAATAAACTATTCGATTATCGATTCTGATAGAATTATAAGAAAAGTTTCATTTTTATTTGGTAATGGCCTTGTAAAAATAATTGATAGTATACAATTAAATGCAGTTTATATAGATTATTTATCACAATTATTGCTTCCGTCAGGCACATTCATTAATGATAGTAATGACTGGTCGAGATTATTTTGATTGAACCACGGACATGAAAACTGCAATTCAAACACTCGAGATACAGATGATGCTATATCAATTTGCGTAAGTTAGATTTAATAAACATGAATTGGCGGGTATTGTGGCTGCCGCTGGCTGCAGCGTTGTCGGCCACATTTAATAAGTAATTACTCATTAAACAGTGGGTGGTCCTTGGCATACGAGGCGTGCGCCAACTACCTGCCACATCTCACAACGTTGTACGACCTGTGTGCGATACCTTTCCGGTCACAATCGCAGGGTTGCTGTTTTTACCACCCGTCGATGTCTCCCGTGAAATCCAAAATTTTACATCAGTGCTTCGGAAGTGTCCCGTCAGTTTTTTCTTATACCAACACAACGCAAGATATGTATTTTTCCTCATCCTGCGATTTGGTAATTATTTTCCCAATTCCAATCCGTTTATATTTAGGTAGGAGCAATCATCCTATAGCACCAAGATAGGGACCGCGCTTTAGAAAACCGACCTAGTCTAGGCACCCCAAAAAAATAGGATAAGATTTTTATTTAGTGTATTTTGAAAACTGCACGAAATCAATATATTAATAGGCATAACATTTACCCATTTCTTTACATGCACGCATATTTAACACATTAGCTAAGAGGCACGCAGCATATGGGTTTTAATTTCCCCATAGCCAATGTGTTAAAATGACTAACGTTGTTTGACAAGCAGCTACTGACAAATATTCCTCCGATGAAGATATGTATGTATAATATCACAAATATAAAACATATGCAATTTGAACGTGAAAATCTTGGATTTTGTAGAAAACTAGGCTCTATGGGGGACTGCCGCATGCGCTATATAAAACTGATCTTGCAGGGAATGCTATAGAAGGGTTGACAGTATGTGTCATTCTCTGAACAAATAAAGAAATAAAAAAAAACTTCATTAAAAAATTTGCTAAAAAATCTAACGAATACACTGCATTGTACATTATAGACAAATAATACAATTATTAGCTGATTTCTATAGGTACTTTGATACATATTGATATTGATTATCAAATCGTTGTTATCAGTGACGGCTGGTGACGGGGTGTTTGGGGGTGCAATGGAAGATTCAACCTTTTTTGGAAGAGTTTTTTCCTATTCATTGGATTTTAAAACACTTCTATAGCATGGACTTTCAATTCAGATGTTCGCAATACCAACTGTTTTTCTTCCGGTAGTACGGAAAAATAGTTGAATCTTCCTTTTGCACCCCCCAGCACCCCGTCACCAGCCGTCACTGGTTGTTATCATAGGCTTTTTTAAAATTATATTTATTATATTTTACTCATCTTTCTCAGCCCTGGGTACAATTTCATCATACATCACAGATTGGTAAGGTTTCTTAGGCAACCATCATAATGTGTTTAGAATTATACATTTATTATGATTGAACGCCAAGTTTTCTCTTTACGCGATTAAGGAGTGATCAAACCTGAATCTAAAGCATTATTGCGGAAAACCTTTCGTTTTATCTGCGCAAAGTTGCGTGCACTAAATTACTTTGAAAGCAAACCACTTTAGTAGAATAATCAAGGGTGCTTCACTAAAATAATCAACAATCTATTGCTTATACTGGATAAACAGTAATATTTTGTATTAAATCAAATGAGAACTTTTGATTAATCTTTCGTGCTATTGACCATTTTATATCTGTCTGTTGTTATGTAAGTAGTACATCAAGTATGATTAAATAAATAGTAATTCTTTTTAATGTAGACGTATGAAAATATTAAAACTTTCATTTTTAAAGTGTTCACTGTCAATATTGGTAGAATGGCATTATGAAAAAAATAACAAAATAATTTTAGTAATTACTTCACATTAAATTTATTCTTGCTCGTTCTCTTTTGTTCGAAGAAGATTATCAACAGTTGATAATGATTACCATGAGCAAAACCGGTTCTAATAAATTTAATGTGGAATAAGTACTAAGAATGTTTTATTATTTTTATAAAGATTTTAAATGAAATTTAAGGGTTCTTACGGCAAATATTTCTTATATTAAATTATACAAATTCAAATATTCAATTCAATAAATAGATTATTGGTAAATGTTCATCTCTAAAAATACCGGAAATGAAAATGTACGATTTAAAAAAGGGACATCTTTATTTATCATCTAGATACGATAAATAAAAGTGAAAAAATCTTTTTCATGATGATAAAATAAACTCAAGTTACTTATAACTAACTGTCAATATTTATTGGTGGAAAAGCATTGTATAAAAAAATCGAAACCAGTCTATTCATTATAAAATCTCTGTGGAAGAAGTAGAGATTATTTGAATGAGTATATAAAAGAAAACAAAGTTACATGTGTTTTATAATCGTACAAATCATTTACGCACTAATTTTAAATCAACTATAACATTTTGTAATAAATAAAAAAGGCTTACGGCAATAGAAGTAATATGTCTGTCTCTTTGTTCCATACTATTTCTTTAATTTGCTTCTTTTGCTCTACATATTTTTACTATTTGTAGTTGAATGTCCCTCGTTTCATTGGCCCACTGAGTTTATCATGATGAACTTGTTATAATGTGATGGATTGTTTTAGACGTGTTTTATTGTTCGTATTAACTCACAGTAACATACTGTTATGACATACATGGATTAAAAACTGATATAATTTAGAAAAAATCTATGGGCATAACAACATATTACAAAACAGAGTATGTCTTATGGTCTGATGTGCTTTATTTTGGGTGAAGACTTCTGATATCAATCAGTGGCAGATGTCATTATCATACAATATATTAAAAGACGATAATTTAGCAATTATTTATGAAAAAACCTTTTTCTTTGCCAATGTCTTGTCATTTTTACAAAGTTGATTTTCCTACGACTATAAATATGCATATGAAATACATCGAGCCATTTTTACTACTGTCAAAGAAGATTTTTACGCCAAGAAGTTCACCTTCATTCTGATTTTCTTCGTCATACTTTGAGCACTTTTTGCTACTAGCTACATAAAAAAATATTCCATTTTTAAGTGAAGACAAGCAGTGGTTTGATCATTTTAACGAGGATTTTCAAATTATTCAATGATTTATGTATCAAATTACTTGAAATAAACTCAAGGAGAATGGCAAAGAAACAAAAAACAGCTTGAAAAAAAAGACCTATGATAATTCTAAAAACATTTTGAATTTTAAATATATACAAATTAAATAAACGAAAGCTCTTCATTTTGATTTAAATAAATTATAATAAATAAGTCTGGGTACATCATATAAAACACGGTATATTTTTTTTATTTTATATTTGATTAAAACGGGTCATTTAGCACAATGCACCGGGCGTTTTTTATAACGCGTCTGTCGATAAAATCTGGCACCTCCTTTTATTTGTTTTTCCCTCTCGATTATTTTTACATATACTTAGTGCCGTATCATCTCGATGAAATCAGTATTTTTTTATAATTTTCAATTTTCGGCCTGCTAATGAAATATATTTTACCTACCAGGTAGCCGCTACCCGATTTGATATGCTAAGAGAAAGTTATCTGTCTGCATTTTTCTCAAAGAGGGTTGTTTTAATCTACGTTTGAATCGATTTGTATGTTTATGCATGGTAATAAGTCAACACAAAAAAAGAATCGTTTAAATAAAAGATTCTACTTTTATCTTAGTAGTTATATATTTCCATAGCTATATTTTATTACCCTGTGAAAAAATCATGAACTTACCATTGGCAAATATTTTTTCATTTATACTCACATCTTTGAGTGCCAATCGATTTGTTAATTTCTGTTTAGAGGCATGGATATCTGTGATATTTAAAATTCTTCCATATACGTCCAATCTAAAAAATGAAGCGAGAGCGATTTGCTAACCACTGGTGCTTTCCTAGCTTTTCCATCCCTACAGTTAAGCTCTAGAACAAAAGAGGATGAGCAACTGAGTAATAGACAGATTTTACAAATCTAAAAAACTCCTGTGAAAATATCTTTGGGTCTGAATTCAAATGACATACGAGGAAACAAGTCGATTTTTTATCTTTTGTTATTATTTTTGAGGGTGAAACTTTTAGTGGTTTTGAAACCTCGTTTGATTGCCGCCGATACAAAATTGTGACTTATTTCAAGAATAGGTATATCACGAAAGATAAAAATATATATTTGGGGCAAAAAGTATTTTACTACAAAAACCTTTAAAAAAATTCTTGACTAAAAAATTATTATTTTGTTTAATTATATATGCAATATTTATGTAAATATTTTCAAATATACATATATTATTATGAGTATAAATCTCAAGCAACGAATGAAGACTTTGAGCCAAGAAAAAATGATTCTTTTCTTCGGAACTATTTTCAACGTACGGCAAGTCACACGTGTCTGTAATAAAAAGTTGTAATTTATTAAGGTCTAGTAAATTACTCGCTTTTGTTCCACCCCTTTCATTATTAACAGGGTCTAAATATTTGATCGGCAGTCGAGGTAAAGGGTGAAATCGAGCGCATGCTATAACTAAAAAATCGAGTCAGTTATCGTTAAAACACAAACAAAAAAGTGCGTTTCCAATTGATTACATTTTCAAACACGCCGCAAAAATGAAGCATAAACTCCTTTTTATTTTTTGGGTCTTTTTTATAACGCTGTGCAGCTCTTCTTCTTTTCAATTTGTATACAATTCACGGTATTAATATTATATGTGCGTCTTCTGAACTCTTTCTTTTATTTTTGAACATACACCGTGTATTTTTATTGATTTTAACTATACGTCATATGGTTTGAAATTGTATTACTGTCGATTTTTAAACATCATATATTGTATATTTTTCTTTAAATATCAGATTGTTTTGTTTAATTAAACGTTTCTATGGATATAGGTTCAACTTCAATCTGATAAATTTTTATTTCTCAAAAACGACTTAATTAGAGTTAAAAATCTTCGTCTCCAAAAGTAAATTAATATTGACGTAAGTTACTTACAATCTATTAAAATATTTTTTTTATACTTATTTTTCAACTGTATCAAAGGGTCTTTACCGCTACCGATCAACGCAAGCATTTTCAACTAAAATTCACGATGGATTTAATTGTCCTTAATACTTAAATCAAATCGTTTAAAATAAAAAACGTGTATTACTTTTGGTAATAGGTGTTATTCCAATAAAAAAATTCTGCTTCATAAAAATTAAAACATGATTTAATTTTTATTTATTAATTTATTATTCTAAGAATTCTTAGTTCATTTTTTCAATTAAATACTACCATAAATAAAAAAGAAGTGACAAATCGTTTTTTCAAATAGAATTCTCACAAGAAAACATGATGAGTACACGAGCATACAAATTTTCATTAGACGTTACCTAACCTAACCTAAAGTAAAGTACGACAAACAACAGCAAAGTGGTTTTATAATGCTCTTCCTGTTTGTCAGCTTATCGTATGGAATTCTGTTCGAGTCCAAGTAAAATATTTTTATAAAATGCCGGTCACGTCTTACTAACGAATCACTTTCAATTTCAAACTTTACAAGATACTTGTATATTTCACGATTTGTTCATCATTTTGACCGACGATCAACATATTATTTATTTAGTTCAATTGGTATTTTTGGGCTATACTTTCACTAAATTGATCATCATAAAACAATTTTACACATTTTTCTCTGGATAGTGAGGTGTAAAGAACAAAATAATAATATATTTTTATGTTACCTCAAACAATATATATTTTTTGAGGTAACATAACAATATGAACATGAAAATGAAAATAAAATATATGTCATATGAAAGTATATAATGTTGCAACTTTTCTTAGACTTATATTGTAATAAAAAGAAACCTTACTAAGCCTAGTTTATGTACCTATACTACTGTCAAGAGTCAAGACTATCGATATATACATATGTATATACTCACATTTGATTCTTTGATTCTCTACGAAAATATATGAATGGTGTATTATTTTCCATTTAAAAAATCAGTAAGATTTACGGCATTCATATTTTACAATTTTCTCAATTTATACGAAATCAGTGGAAATCAGAGGTAATTGGCCACTTATATATTCTATTACCTGGCGCAAAGTATGTCCTCTGGCGACTTCAAGACTTATGCTCACTGATAGTAACACCTTTCTACTCCTCCATCTTTACAAAGTGTTGTTCAACACACAGCCATTTGTGATCAAGGTATGTCAGTGCACTGTGTCGTTTGCATTTTCATGAATGTAGATTCATTTAGTTTTGTACATTGCAACGGAGTCTCAAGAATATTCATTTTTAATAAATTCGCAGAATCCCTACAAATGTACTGTTAAAAAAAGTCGATATTATATTTTGAATTATTATTGCGATAAACTATTTTAATTTACATATTTTAAATCATCGATTGCTCATATGCGTCCGATAGACATGGTATATGTGCACACAATCATTATTTATTTAATTAATATAAATCAAACTTAAATATATCAATAATACACGTATTGTGCAAAAGTATGTTTTAAAACAACAATTAAGCTATTTTTAGTATAAATTAATTTACTTAAATATGTTGCAATTGAACTATTCAAAAAATATATATAATTTAAATGAATTCCACTGAAGATTATTATTGTTTATAATTATTCTCACTGTAAGATTTCTTCGTCAGATGCATAGTTTTAAGAATGTTATTTTCCGCACAGAAAATACAAAGTATTTATTGAAAATCATTTCACTACACCTAAATTCAACGTATTTTATTGCATTTAGTCTTTAGTACTATATTTATAATTTATATAAATAAATGGAGACGTACACAATCAAAAGTGGCGGATCCAAGTTATGTTAAGATACAGTTAATTCTTTTCAACATCTTCGGGGAAACGATAATGGTGAACAAAGAAGGAGGGGGGGGGGCAATTGTGGAAATATTAACAGACGTCCGTCACTCAATAAATCTGAGAGAACTTTAAATTATAGTCATGTAACACAACTTTATTTAATAAATATGTTTTCACCACATAGTGATTTTACTTTGCCATTGCGTAAGGAGTCTGCAATGATTGTATTTAAACAGAGTAAACTTCAAGTGTTTAAAATAGCACTTCGCGTGATTTACTGCGAAGTTGAAAAGGAGTTCACCATAAGCCATTTACTTTTAACACCTGTAGAATTGCACTCGCTCTAGGCGCATACGATATGCAGTAAAAGGATTAACTACGTAGAAACTTAAATCAAAGTGCAAGATACTATATTCTGGCGCACTAAAGAAACTGTTTAATCATAAATTTGACACGACAACAAATTGCAACTCGTCTCTGTGAATGATATTGACAGTTAATACTTGAAATGTATATACTTCATTCGGAATAAATGAAAACTATATTGAATGTAAATGATGTATAAATAACTAGATTTAGGGTTACACAAATTGAGTCTTACTTTCAAAATTATAATGGTTTTTCAAATGAATTGGCATTAACTATCTACTAAAATGTATTGTTTTATTCATGGATCGTTTAAAGAGAGATGATAGAATATCAAAAAAAAAATGGTGAGAATTCCATTTCATGGTGTGTTTTTTTGTGTATTATTTAAAATTTACTTATACATGCCGGTCACCAAGCTTCGGAACTCGTTATAACATTTCTAAAAAAATTGACAAAGTATTTTTAGTGTCGTAAGTGTGTAATCATATCGCTTTTATTTGTGCTTTGACTAAAATCAAATAAACTTTTGGAGTAACAAGTGGGTATTAAATAAGTAGACCGACATATATTTTCTAATCGGTTATTCAGGAGGGGTGGAAGAAATCAAATTAAATAGGATTATCACTAAGAGAAGGGTTTTTAAATAAAATTAAATTGTGAAGAGATTGAAATAAATATTGTTTTTAATCCACTTCGTATAAAATTACATTCATTTTTGTCTCTTCTTCCTTTCAAATTCATAAGCGTGTCCGCTCTGGTTTGAAAATTTTCAGCTAAATCAAGTAACGTTAACTATCACACACAATGAGGTGGAAGTTGCAAAACGCCTGTATGAAATTCGTCGTTTTGTATAACTTGTTTACTAATACTAAAGAGCCGTATTAATTTTAGGTAGATTTTTTCATATTTAAATTTCATTTTCAACGAGATTAGTGTGAAATTAATATGAAGTAGTATCTCAACTACGGTCATGCTATTTAATACCAATGCATTCTATTGTAAAAGATTGATAGAAATTCTGTTGAATTTTATGGGTCTTATTACTCTTCCAATCCTTTCAGCAAGCGCATTGAAGTATAGTTAAATAGAAAACGAGAGGTGAATGTGATTTATTGCGATGTAATATCCTCCCTCGCTTTCAGTCTCTGCATTATATCGTAAATCGCATACCACAATTCCACAATCACACTGTTTTGTGAAGAGGCGGCCTGCGCCAGACAATACGTGTGCCGATTAACTCCAATAATATTCTTATTTTCAACGCATAACATGCACGATAATACATAGTGCTAAGAGATTGCGATGTCAATTCCACGAAACACATCGCGTTATAACAAAATTATCGACGTATTTCCTTAGATTAACAATCTACATAATAAATCAGGGCTGTGGATTCGTTAAAAGAATATGACTCCAACTCCAGCATCAGCAAAAGCACGACTCCAACATTGACCAAAAACACGACTCCGACCCCGACCAAAAAAAAAAATCGTCACTTTTTTTTCCTACCTCTCCTATTTATGTGTGTTCAATTATATATCAACCGATCAATCCAGCCAATAGCCAAATTTGACATCATATATGCAAAACTAAAAACCTCAAACTTCTTAAAAAAATCCGGGTACGACTCTGGCCAAAACCCCGCGTCGACTCCGACTCCGGCCAAAAAGCTCCGACTAATAAATACAGCATACCTTTTATTTGAAATGATTATTAGTCGGAAAATCACGATATCAAATATCTGACGCTCAAAATTAACAACGACAAATCGTCGCTGTAATACTCGTTACTTGAATATCGGTGATGACGAAGTTATATTGGTGTAGAAAAAACTCTAATGATCGATTTGATATTGTAAAACTGTATCGGAGCCGGTAGACTTCAAACTATTTTGATAAAACATGAATAGTATAATGATACCGGGTTGTCTCTGATTCGATTTTTTTAAATATGGATTATCATTTTAGATTTTTGATTATTGGTACTTGATGGAATTTCAAGATCTAATTTAAATTTTATACTTATTCCATTAACAGTTCAAGTTCATTCATGAACTTGAAATGCCTGCCTGCTCCGTGCCTTGAAACCAGGGTCGACAAAGCCCTGGAAAAGTACAAAATTCGAACGATTCAAATGGATTATCATGTTTTAATTGCATTCAAGACTCAACCCCAGTTATAAAATAAATCAATTGAATTGCGAAAGCAAAAATTGTATTTTTCCAATTTAAATTTAGTTGAACTGGAAATATTCACCACAGTAAAATTTATTATCATTCTCAATAACAACATTAAAAACGATTCATAATTCCCGATACAAATTACGGGCGATAATGTATTCGTTAAAAAAATTCATTATCTTCAATACACAGTAGATCAAGCCTTTAGTGATCTACTTTTGTGGCAATTTTTTTCATTATATGATTCTAAAGAATGCCAAATGACCTCTTGAAAAATGGTCAGTCATGGTTCGTATCTACTATGAATTGTTTTGCAGGGAGCCCATGAAAATGTTATATCACTGTCATATGCGACCTATAAACTGCCCGCATACTTTGTTGGATCTTATCTAAGATTACGGTCGACAGGTTGTCTTTACAATATCCCTAATTCTATGTCAGATACGGATTAAACATTCACCGATTCGTCGTTAAATGAAAAAATACAGCATTTTATTCATTGCCGAAACGCCTTGAAATGTCGTCGCTGTTGTTAGACGTTTTGTAGCATTGCAAACAATAAGATTGCAGTCTTTATCGGCGCATTCAAAATTGAATAATTATTGAACTATTTTCAACGGAGTCAAGTGTCTTCTAGGGTGGCCAAATAATGATTTGGTTAATTGTGTTTATATCTCTTATATAAATAATAATTCTGTTATGTCACTTTGAAACGATGATGGATTGTAGGAACTTGGTACATATTTTATCGGATATTTTATTATCTAACGCTATGAAACAACAATACAACTTTTCAAACATTCACTATGAAAGAAAAATCTTATCTATTTTGACAGTTAATGTTTATCTTTTATTCTTCCAAAAAATATAAATCGGTGTCCAATTTGTGTTTTTTTATCGCAATAATTCCATAGCAATATTTAAATTCTTATATAAGGAACGATAGACTCTGACTCCAAGATCTTAAAAATCTTTTACTCTATAATCCCTATATAATCAGATGTTATTTTCGATAAACACTACGACGTTAACATATTTTTTTCTTTTCAAGTCGTCATATATGTTTAAAACAATTATTAACATTCGTACAGAAACGAAAGTTTTCATAGAAATATTTTCGTGAGCATAACAATGCCTGGAAATTAATAATAATAATATTTTCTTCGTGAAATCAACGACTAAATGTTCCGCATAAAAAATTACGCCTCATAAAAACAGATATTAGCATGCTCACGCATGACGCTTAAAAACAATATAAAAATGTCTAATTAGTAAAACTTTAATATTACTATACGGCCAATTTGCTCACAGTTATGATTTACGGTCGGTAATAAAGCTTGATTTGCAAGACATTAAAATTTTAAATACATTGATGATAATACAATATCTTGTATGGTCACCCTAAGATTTTTGTTCCAATTATAATTGTGCAATGTTAGGTAAAACCGGGTCAACAATTTTGCAGTGATTCCGAGCAACAAACAACGTGTAGAAACAAACTAATAGAGAATTTTTTAAATACAAAATAACTGTGAGGTGCCGTAATCAATAAAACCCACCTCGGTAGTCTTCGGTCGAACAATCCAACGATAAGTTTGTCGATGCTGAAATTGGTTATTCGTGATGCATTTATATTCATGATTCGGATTTTTTAAATTCTCCTTGTTAAAGATACTTGTTTGATAATAAGGGAATTCCACTGCAGTACCCATTGTTTTATTTCGCAAATTCGATAATATAAAGAGCTGGATATTTTTTTCATCGAATGTTTCGGCAAATAGTTTATGAAAAAACTTTGGTATCATAAGTAATTATTTTGTATAATTAGTTAGGCTGGGAAGATTCTTATTTTGTTGAAAGGAAAGACATTAATGCCGCTCCTGTTAGAACAAACTTACAGTAAACAGATAAATAATAATATTGCGCATGCATTATATCTTGTATTTTTCTCCTAACGTCGTAGCCTTGGGCAATTCGATAACTCCAATATTTAATGAGACTTTTCATAATAGCTTCTTCATATATTTTATAGCATTCTGAAAGAGATCTCTGTTTAAATATATCTGTTGCACAGTAATAAATTTACGATATTAAAAAAAGATCAGTAAATAAAAAAAATCTACTGATAAGTATCCCAAAATATAATAGTAAATAATATTTTATTCTCCAAAGCGAGTGTCTATGAATCGGCCTCACCTTTTAATTGCTCCTTCTTTTTATGGATGTACCAATATGTTTTTCAAAATTTCTGACAGCCATTTATCAAAGCATTCTCATATTTTTGATTCTGCCACCGAATGATATTAAAAAAATTAAAGTAGTAAAATTCGATTAAAACAGACAAATATTTAATTGCTTACATGCAGCGGTCCATATTCAAAAGGTCCAAAATGGCAAACTTTCATCTCGAGCGATGTTTTTGTGTATTTTTTTTTACATTACTACTGCACTAAATAATGGAAATTAATTACGTTTCGGGTCATGACCCATACTTTTTATTGCAGAGAGAATGCAAAAATAATCGCAAGATAAAATGGTCCAATATTCATTTTCGTATACAAGCTTGTATTAAAGTCAGAATACGTAATTGAGTTACATTACGAAATAACGGTTAGTCTAAGTTGATATTGATACACCTGATACAATAAGATTATGTCCACTAATCTGTCGATACATACAAAGTCGAATTCTCAATAAATATATATATATATTGTTTCTGATTTTGTTTGATATGTATTTTTTTCTTTCTTTCCTATGTATTCTAAAAGTTTTGTTTGGATTCAATGAATAAAATAAAAAAATCGACACTAAGCCAAACTTAGTTGATATGCTGGGGATGCTCAGAAGTTCGAAAGTTCTACTTCTTCGGCGTCGCAGATGGATACTGATAATAATCTGATAATAAGGTCAATCAATACTGACGAAAGAATGGTATTTATTGCAACATCGCGTGTTATTCAAATTTACAAAAACGTAACGAAAAAAGTTACTTTTCGGTAATTTTAAATAAACCATTTTCATTTAAGTATTTCGACTGAGGGTGCTTAATAGAATTTCAATATCAAATTTTAATTGTTTGAATTTTGTACTTTTCCATGAGTTTTGTCGCTAACGACCCGGGTTTGGGTTTCGCTATCCGGGTTCGCTATCATTAAATATTAATTCAAAGGCTTAAAATCAATCAACTCATTAATAATAGGTCGGATAAAAACCTAGATTTATTTTAAATATTCTAATGTTATTATCTGGTCATTAATATTTTCAAAAATCCCCATAATTATAACAAACCCACTTAATTCATTCAAACTTGTATACATTCAATTTTCGCTAATTTACATTTTAATAGCCTTTTAACTTAGTGATCTACTTATATTTTTGTATATAAACGATACAAACTGTTTACTACGCGTCAGTTCAAGTACATCCGTGCACTTGGAATGCCTGAAGATGCCGAAAGGCTAAAACCCGGGTCGTTAGCGACAATACTCATGAAAAAATGTACAAAATTCAAACAATTCAAAAAACTATTTTCAGTTGATTATTTTTCAAAGATAAAAAACGATGAAACATTGCCTAAATCTCACATCAGGAGGTGATGGATCATTTTCTAGAAAGGTTCATGACTCATTAAGATGAAGTTCCAATAATAACAAGCAAAATAAAGATATCTTACTTATTATAAACCGCATCTAATACTTACCAAAATGACTAATGCAAAACAATGATATACCTATGGTTTTTTTAATGTTTATCGTAAAGCAAATTAATTACAGAACAGTAATTTATTCATGATTTAAAGTTGACTTACAATATATCACTCAGTAAAAGTCTATCTTCGAAACACGATTGTCCTCGTATAAATTCCTTAGATGTGTGGCCTTTTTTATTAAGACCCTCCACTGAGATACCTGTTCTCTTTGTAAATTACCCTTTTTATCAATAGAGTCGTGTTTATGGCATAATTCAGAACAATTAGCTTTGTAATAATAATATACTTATACGCGTGCTTTTACAACGACATGGTTTCAAAAGTTTTCAAATAAAATTTAAGGAAATCTCGCGCCTTTATATTATTCATACATCACAGAATTGTATACGTATACTACTTTTCATACTTTCACATGAATTGAAAAATATTCATCAAAGATATTTTTGAATAACGCTCGCGCTTCAACAATACATCCAAATATATGTCTATACTGGCGTGCTGACAAAATTCTAAAAAAATCAAAATAAATCGTATATATAAAAAAAAACATCACTGTTTTTACTTATGTTAATAGCATTATTTTAAATAACTAAAATACATTGTATAGTAATATTTCCACGTACATTCTGGTAAAGATCAAGGCCAGTTTCCCTCATCTCAAGCATTATCTATTAACACAATCCGTTTTGTTTGTTTCAAATATTTTTTGTTAGATTAGCAATGAAAATGCCGTGTGCCATTTAATTTAACAATTTAAGCTATTCAATATCTAATATTTGACTCATTGTGAGAGTATTTTGATTCAAATTTAAATATTTGTTTCGTCTAGTATACATAAGTTACAGAGAATTGCCGTAAATTTAACGTAAAAAATGGTAACCGGTCGTAGAGAGATACTTGTAAATGACACGTGCATTAAAAGAAATATGTGGTTAATGTATGTTTTTGGAATTCAATATTTGTATTTAGTGTAGAAGTTGAGCTATTTGGACATTTCAGTCGACACGAATTGAGAATCAGTGGTAACGGACATTGGTTTGAGTGCGCGCACGACCTGCGAGTAGAATCCAACTCTCGCCGAACGAAAAGATCCGAAAGATCGTGCAATGTCTTTCATTCACCGAGAATCTTGTATTTACTCGAATAATGGAATTGATCTCGCAAACAACACTTCATTCTTTTCGTATCTTTTTTTATTTTATTGAATAAGCGCATTATTTGGCTTCACCTGGCTCTTTAGATATTTTGCAATAAAATAGATCTATGGGAACTGCTTTTTTGTTTATTGACTGAATCTTACTTTGCCTATGTTACAGAATATACGTACAATACACATTTGGTTATGCATTTAAAATACATTGTTGATAGAAAAATTATCACAATAAGTTAAATTCTTTCCTTTTTTATATTAACATTAGAATAATATTTTGCATGCATTTTCCTTTGACTTTACTTTATTCATCGGGCAGAGTTTACTTTTGACTCTTTCGTGTTCTTACTGTAATTGCAGTTATATCCTTTTTCTATAATTGCATATTCACCTTTTATTACATCTTTTTTTTTAAGATCGCTTTTGCTATCAATTGTCTGCAATTGTAAATGTACGAACTGATACATACTGAAATATCTTTAATTATTCCATTCTGAACTAATCTAAAATGATTACATAGTTTTTTTGTTGCTTAAAATCGTCGATGGGTGGCCAACTTTTTTGATTATCTTAAGTTAAAGTTGTTCAAAATGAAATTTTTCAGTATCTATAAATAAAATATGTGTTGCATAAAATAATTCATTATTATCAATACTAATAAACGGCGACATAAAATTAATGGGAACTGTGACATAGAATTTTGTGATACCAACGCATCATATTTGTCTCGACAGAAATTCTTGGAGAATGATATTATTTTTCTTGAAAGTTTTAGTTATTGATTATTAAGACATAATAGAACATTTATAAGGAAGGTTTCACGATTACTCGTGATGAGTCACTGGTGCAACCCTCGGTTACTAAAATATCGCATACGTATACGTATAATATTCACATCGTATTGGCAGTGTTATTTAAGTTTATAAAACCTGTGTTTATGTTCCTCGAAAATTCAATCAAGAGCAATCTGTTAAGGTGTTTTATAAAAAAAAACATCATAGTGGTTAGGTTCAATCGATAATCGATATTGTCTTTACACCTGGAGTTTACCAAGGAACAACCGAAAAGATTTCCCGCCTATAGCAATATGCCTGTCGCATTCCTTTTTCTTCGCCCGTGATGTCGGCGTCCTTGTCTAGCCGGCGGCGGCGCATGCGCCCCTGTCATTAACGACCGCAGCGCCTCTGTTGGCACCTTGTTAACCCATCATTATCCGCCTTTAGACCGCTGTTTGTGGCGCCCAACATATATTTAGAATTATGTTTTATGAAATGATGTAAACGTATGCCGTTAAAAAGCCATTACATTAGAAAACAATACATTAATGGGTTGGTTAGAAGGCCAAAAAGGTGATTCTGACTCAACTTTGCATGGTATTTATTCACGATCGTTTTAAAAAATGGGTAATCACTGTGATTAAGTTTGAGTTTACTCAAAGTACACGCCAACAAACCAAATATTTTAAACTATCGTCAATATGTAGTAATTATTTTTATGAAAAGATCGCATCTTGGAACACCATAAACATATTGCCGAGCTTAACTTTTTTTGAATATTGCCAATAAGTCGAACGGCCGTACTGATTTAAATCAAGAATATACATAGACTTACATTAGAGGCTTGCACGGACTCGGGCGTGGCCCGCGGGCCGGGTAACAAAGGTTTGGATTCGGGCCCGGGCCGGGCTCGGACGCAAGCATACAACAAAAATATAACAAAAATTCGGGCCATTTCCGAATGAGCTCATCATTATCGTAAATCTAAATTTAATACGATAATAAACTTCACGTACTCGTATTAGTCATTCTTTCGACGCCTTGTTCGTTATTTAAAAACTATCTCTTATGAACACCCATTCGAACGAACAAGTTTCATTGTTTTTAATTCTATGACTTTTGACGCGATTATTTTAGTATTTTTTAACGATGTCTGCTTCATAGGAGTTTGTACAATACGCATAATGAATTTCATAATATGATCTTGACTTCAATATTTCTTATATATGCTTATTTCGATCGGTCGCAATTCGATTTGTTAGGTTGATTTTTTTTAAATTTACCGGCAAGAAATGGGCTTCGAAAATATTTAGACAAAACTGAAGAGTGGAGAATATATTTCTTCAGTAAAAACCCATGGGAAAAGTGAAGTGTGGAAATCATTTATTGAAATCATAAACAAACAAAAAAGTTGAATACGTTGAGTGCTTGAGTGTATAAAATGTAAGTGCATTTTCAGCTTTTCTAGTTCATAAACAGGAACTTCTCACTTGAATCGTCATTCCTGTAAAACAAACAAAAACTAATTCTAATTAGGACGAAATGTATTTTGCGCAACTGCACACACACGATAGTTGGTGAAACAATGTTTAATTTTTATTTGAAAAAAATAACGTAAAAAAAGTTTTTTTTCGGGCAAGGTTAAAAAATGCGGGGTTCGGGTAAGATTTTTGGAAATGAGCCTCGGGCCCGGGCCGGGTCGGAGGTCTTCGGGTTCGGGCTGGGTGAAATTTTAAAATTTCGGCCCTTGCAGACCTCTAACTTACATGTATAACTATATAAAATAAATTAATGAATAATCGAATGGGTACGGTCGTCTCCCGTTATTAGTACATACATTTTCATATTAATTATAATGTTTGGCTTTGGTTTATTTTTATAGCCCAATGGCTTTCACTAACTAAAGCAGTTAAAAATCCGCAATAAAAAAGGCTATTTATTAATTAATTCATTGTGAACCTACATTGGTAAGAAACAGCAATCGTCTAATTGCTTCTATGAAACCTTGCTTCTGTTCAATTGTTGGCCTTATATGGAAAGCTTACACTGCTGAATTCATTATCCGTGATTATTGACGATACCTTTACTCATGCTAACAGAATCGATTGATATTCAAGTCGCGGACGCCAAACGACTACTTTTCAGCCCAAGGTGTTGGAAGTCTAATTCAGGGCCTCCGCGGGGTGGTATTTCATGTGATACGTTACAATCTTATTACAAAAGAAGACTGATAGTTATACAAATTAAGCTCACCACAACACTAATAATTTTTGATTAAAATTTAAAAAATATCCGTTGTAAAAGCTACGGGTTTACGAGCGGAGACTATTTTATTTACTAAGCAAAATTCAAACGAGAGGCGAAACACATGTCACAGTTAGTAGCACAATACGTGGAATAATCAGAGTTATTTTAAATTTTATATTAAACTTCGAAATGTTTATCAGAGTACGTAAAACATCAAATATACCAGCAAATTCAATATAATTTTACTGCTCAATTGTAAATGTTGTTTTTCTGGAAATACATAAGGTGTTCACTTAAAATTATAAACGAATGTGGTATAGTTATTTATTTTTCGTAATTGTTTTAGTTCATCATATGGTACAGTAAGTACAAATGAGAAAGAGTTTTTTAACTAATGATACGCAACGTAACGCAGTGTCACATATCAATATTCGCTCAACAATCAGGCTGTCACGAGTTTGCAGTGGTGTGCTATATGTTACAGACAGGCAGATAAAGGAAGACAAATATTTTATAGAATATAAGGAATCGAATTGTCTAGAATCTGTCAGTAGTTGAGTTTTAATACTACATACATGTAGCACAAGAAATTAGCCCATGATTTTAAAATAATTTCTATTATTTAGTCATTTTGGGAAAAATTTCACTTATACGAAGTATATTTCGAAAACTCGCCTTCCAATGACATAAAGACCATAAATTTAAGATACTTTCGAGCTTTCATATAATTATATTTTAAATTTCATTAACATTATTCCCGTTTTAATTGAAAACATATTATCCTCATATAATCACTCATGCAAGACTCCCTATTTTATTGGTCGTTCATTTGAGTGTGCATTACTTTAAATCAATCATTCTTTTACAGTTGTTTTTATCAATATGTTACACATTTCAACACAGGGCTCATACGAACAATAGAATATTAGTTCAATTATGTTTAACTACAAACCTATGTCGGGCACAAACCCGATATAGGTACGTCGTTTACAATTTTTCATCAAGCCTTGGCCGTCTTCTAAGAGCATTAAAAATGTATGCTCGTGGACATATTATTAATGCTTTTTCGGTTTCGGTGTTATCTTATGAAGACTTGGCCAAGATTTGTATCCTTACTGTCAGACCCAGATGGCGAAGCGGACAGAAAAAATATTTTTGTAACATTCTGAATTTAAAAGATATTGCTATTTTGTTTACAAATTCATTAGTCAACAAAGATTCTATTTACCCATACCATAAAAATATGATTTAACTTTTTCGTTTCATATAAACGACGATAGAAGCTTTATATATGCCAACACTGCCAAATCATTTGGAAAATGATGAATTTAAATTTAAATTATTTATATTGAAATCATTGTCAGCTGATACACTCTAGCGGTAAGATACTTACTTAAGCAATAAGATATAAAATGATTTCTGGATTATGTTCAAACAAAGTCAATATTTACATTTTCAATTTAATGTTTGCGATTTTAAGCATGGGTGTAAAAGTGGAATCTTGTCTCTGCCAACTTTCATCGATTTACTTTAAAAAAAACTTAATTGGATTTATACTATCCGTCTTGATCTTGGTTTTATTAATTTATTTGAAAAACATGAATATTTTAACCAACCCACTAAGACTCACTATTTTACCTTTTAAGGTGTTCACTGTCAATACTTGGTGGAAAGGCATTATAATAAAAATAATAATACATTTTTAGTACTTTTTCCACGTAAAATTTATTTGATCAGGACCGGTTTTATTTAAAGTCTATTATTCTTGTAATTTACTTCAATTTATTTGCTTAGTTGTTTTACCAATTGTTTTTCATACCTTGTTTTTCTTACTTAACTTTTGTATAAATATCACTGTTTTATTGTATTCCTTATCAGTTGACAATGCTCGCCAGGAGCGAAACCGGTCCTGATCAAATAAATTTTATGTGGAAAAGGTACTAAAAATCTATTATTTTTTTTATTAACTATTTTAATAGCTAAACACAAAAATAAAATAAAACACTTTCTGAAATATTTTAATATTATCTTAAAAAATAATTATCAATTTTCACGCATTATTCATGCTTATCTTAATACCACGGCATCAATGAAGTATTTTTATTGAAGAATATATTATGAAATCATCGATGGATTATTCGTCATGTCCATGTCTCTAAAACTAATATGTGTCTTTTTATAAACATAATAATATCCGAATGCAATTTAATTAATTTTTTCGTAATCATTATTGAACTGTTTATTATGTGTTTACAATTGATTCAATGAGAGAAAAATAAATTGTTTTCAAACTCATTGAACCGTAGAAAATGCTTTCTCTCTTCTATAATTAGTTTTCCAATTATACACAATTTTAAATTGTTAAATTGTTAAGTCACGAAAATTAATTAAGTAATACACATTGACATTAGATTGGTAAAGAATAGCTTCAACAATTCTTGTGTGACTCAATTGTCAGCCATTTAAAATGTTTTTATAAAGTAGCATCTGAACTAATTTAGTTTATTGTCTACCCTCATGTGCTATTAATAAAGTCTATCGATGCTGAGTAAAAATGAAAGTTCTTTGATATACTCGCTTAACTTAAAAACGTGCTCCACTTTAGATAAATCGAGTTTTTTACCACAATCATGCTCGCGTTTCATATATTTTTCAGTAATACACAAAATCGCATATAATGTCATGGTCCATGGATGTGTATGAAATATGTTCCACCCCACCAAAACACAAAAAAGCTGGTCGAAAAGTAGCAATGAGATATCAACATAGTTCTCATTTGGCTGTATCGTTCTTCACTCTGTTTTATAATCTAATTTACTAACAATCCTCGTTATAAAGGAAGTCAAAATATGTCACACCTGATTTTTTTAAAATAATACACTATGTCACAAAATGCTTTCTTTACATATATAAGATCTCCAATGTATATAAATACGTTATTGCTGTTTGTTTGGAAAGGAATTGAAATATATATATGTATGTTACAGTGAAACTGTATTCTCAGTGAAAATGTATTCTTCTCCAAGTTGACATTGAAATAAAATTTGACCGCCCTATCTTCAGCCCTATGTTTGTCTGTGTTTTTCTTTGGTTCTCTTTTTATGGAAGGGACTACTTGCTGATTTTGTTTCATTGAAGCAAACCAAAATTTTAAGCCGGCAAATCATTGACTTGGGCCAATAATTTCAATGATCGTGACCAGTGAAATCATGTTGTCATACAGATCTATTACTTGATACATTTTCACTGAGAATACAGTTTCACTGTAACATATCCAAATACGTTATTGCTTTATTGATTGAGTAGGCATTTACTTGGTAGAACTCCATTATAATACGGTAAGAAAAATAATTTATGTAGAACTAAAATACATTGTTATTTTTCTTAACGTATTACGTTATTGCTGTTTGTTTGGAGAGGCATTGAAATAAAAAATATTAATGGCAAACAACTGATTCAGTTATTAATTAAGATAAAGTTATAGAACATAAAATTATTTATATATAAAAAATATTTTCTCATTATACTCAAGTTTACTATCATGTCATCCAGTTATAAATTATTATTTGTTATGCGATGAATGACGTAAAAGTTGGTCTCATAGAAATATTTCAGACGTAAAATTGTATATAGGTCTCTGGAATGTAATATTTAAAATTTTATTTGTTTCATGATTCATTTATTTGTTTAGTATTTAGGAGCTAAAATAACACATATTGGATAGGAAGTGTAAAATAGAATTGGAAAAATTCAAGCAAAGAAACTCTTTGTGATGGTCTCTTTTTTCCCCAGCCGAACCAGATGTTCGCACGTTCAGCTTTATTACATTTTTTCTGCGTACCAACAAATAGGTTCATTTTTAATTGATTAGTTTATCGCACAGCTCTAACACTCGGGTCGCATCTACTTAATTACCCCTCATCTCCAACTCAATGAGGGGCCAATTGCTACTAAGGTTCCCAAATATTTCTAATTTTGAAACTCTCTAGTATATCAAATGATTCTATTACCATTGAATTGTTTACATTTTATTTTTAAACCATATCCGCTCCCAACTTGGAGCATATGGACTCCTCACGGAGTTTATGTCAACATATGTTTTTCTACGAGAACTGCTTGTTACTCAGTTGTTCAACCTCTCTTTTTCGAAAAAAGTGTGGGATGGAAAGGATACGAGGACTAGGACAGGACTAGTGATTAGTTAATCACTATACGTCGCTCTTTGGGATCGGAAAGGTGGAAAGAATTCTCAACAACACAAACACCCATGCCTAATGAACACATTTATCGACTGAAAAACGGACGGGAGTCGAACCCGGGCGGTCCGGCACGCAAGTCAACGACGTTGACACTGCGCCACGGACCGGACGTTTATTTATTGTTTACATTGGTTTACATACATATGTATGTATATTATCAAAACTATTTGTATAGGTACTAAATTAATTACATTTTTATATTTTAAGATTCCTTTTTTTTATCTATACAAATTTCACATATTATATATACATATGTATATAAAATGAGGATATGCAGGGGTGGTAAACCTGCATGTTTTTAAAATAGCATTAAAAAACTTTAAAATCTACATTGTCAAATTATATTATAAATAATCTATTGTTTTTTATTATGCTAAACAAACATAGGCAATGCTACTATTCTGTGACGTCAATCTTATCATCAATATAAAGTCAAAATTTTTGTCCGTTTTTGGATTAGTATTTTGTACAAAATAATAAAAACCATTGTGAGGCTTTAATATAGTAATTTTTGAAAGTTTTAATCGTGCAAAGCATTAAAAACGTTACATATTTACTTATTTGCACTTCGTTAAGGGATGACTACCAATTTTCGTAAAAACAACGTCTCTCAGGATATTCTTTAAAGTTTTCATATGCTTCACATTAAGAGAGGACAAATTAATTCAGTGAACTACTATTTGAGAATCATTCGTCATGAATTAAAAGGCCGAAATGGTAACATATCATTGCCCATATGGTGCCGAATGTAGATGCACCTTCATCTCCTGGCTCACGAATGGTCACCTGCTGCAAAAGACCAGCACCATCAGGTCAAGTATATTTTTTTTGTCAATATTAATTACTATTTTTGCAACTGATGGCAAACCCGTGTCTATTTAGACCACAAATGATAATACACAACACTAACACACACTGTTAATATATAACTATACTAGTTATAATTATATTATATTTAATGGAAAATGATAAAGAAAGTATGTTTGAGAAAAAGTTTTATTGTGTTCCCAAAATCTATATAAAAAAAATATAAAAACTGAAATTTAGGCAATATTCTTTTGGTATTCCCGGGCCCATAGACCCCAAAGAGCGACGGATAGTGACAGCGATTAGCTAACCACTAGTCCTTTTCTATCCCTTGTATTCTTTCCATCCCTAATCTCTTCGAAAAAGAGAGGTTGAGCAACTTAATAACAAGCAGTTCTGAAAGAAAAAACATATATTGAGATAAATTCCGTGAGAGTTTATATGCTCCATGTTGGGAGCGGACATGGTTACAAAAAAAAGCCCAATGTTGAATGTCACTATTTGTAGCTCCCTTCGTTTTTTCATTTAAGTTATGATTTGAGAAAGATACATTCATATCACATCACATACCCAAGTCGCGTAGTAAAACTAATTTCAAATGAAACCAAGTATTTAAATTAATTCTGATAATATATGGTTGGTGTGAAGTTGTGAACTACCAATTCTTGGAATCATTAAAGGTAAAACGCTTTATGTAAAAAGTTTAATATAGTTTAGAATTAAACATGCTTCAGTTGATACAGTGGATAAAAACTATAAAACACCTTTTAAAAGGGGCTTTTATTTGTTCATATATATATGTAGTAATCATCAAAGTTTTAACTATGTTATTAATATACATATGTGTTGTATTAATTTAATCACTGGAATAGATACTCCCAGTAGTCCCAGTTACTGATACAATCAATTTAGAATATTAACCATCATCTCAGAAAATAGTGTCAGGTGTTCTGAAAAAAAATATCCTCCTTTGGACAACCCAATCATAGACGTAATAAATTAAAGGTCCATAGCAGGTAATTCACCGGTCCTTACCAAACCCACATTAACCGCAGTGGCCATATATTTCATTCTGTTACAAACAGTTTTGTACATCACGAAATTGGGACATTTGGCACACGACCTAACACGGGCCAAAACGGACGAGCCCTACTTTGGAAACAAAAACAAAAAAAAGCTCAATAAAACAAAGCGGTATTCGAAAACGGCTGAGCTTTAACACTTTCGTGGTCGATGTTTTTTATATTGCACCCATTTTTATTTTACTACTTAATCTGAGACAAAATATAAAAAAATTCTTCAGTACAATTCAAATAATCGTCTAATCTAAAATTTCCTGCAATTATACAAAATATTTATGTCGAGCGTACATGTATATTTATTCATTGAATCAATATTGACTTTTCATCAATTTATTAATATTTTTTTGCTGAAATAATAAAGTGTGTAATATTTTAATACCATCATTTGTTTGTATATAAGGTAAATGTACCAGTCGTTAACCATGTACCAGTAGTTGACCTTTTGAGAATAAAATGGCCCAAAATTAAAAATGCATATGCGGGATTGCTCTAAATTGTAAAGTTAAGACAATTTAAGGCATCTGTGGTCGGAATGAGCCACTAGCACATCACCATATAGCAAATGGAGTGCCAGGGTGGCCATTTGAAAACAACACCTAGTGAAGAAAGTGTATTATTTCAAATCAAAAAAGTGATCAATCTAGAAACGGTGTGTACCTGGTTCCTGAACCACCCATTGCTACATGCTTCAACCAAGAGTGGTGTAACAGAAAGCCCTGAGGTAACTCTGACAGAAAGTTCACTACAAAGCTTCCTGTTTAGACATGGTCAACTACTAGATTTTTCAATTTGTGAGATAGTCAACTACTGAAACACAAAAATGACTTCGAATAATTTAATACAACTTTTTTTCAACAGGCCCTTATGTAATTTTTGTTACATAATATTAATTAAGATATATGATCCAATATGAGTAACTTTGCTTTGCCTTCATTTGGTACAATGCTAAACCTTAATCGTTATTTTTGTTGAAATGTTCTTTTAAGCGGTCAGCTACTGGTACATTTACCTTAATATAATTATATTATATAATTTGTTCCATCTTTTGATAGGATTTGTTATTCAAATTTCATTTAGAAATACAAAAAAACCAATGCAAATTAATGACTGTACAATTAAAAACAAAATTATTTCAATCAAATCCATCGCTTTATTATTAATTAGTATTCTCTATGATATACCTAAAGCCTTGATGTTCTATTCTTAAAAATATGTGTTGGTTGAAACTTTATAATTATAAAAGATCGTATTTAAATAAGCTCTGTGTGTTTTTATCGTTTATTCTAGTTCCTTTTTCAAAATTGACGGATAGCGTTCATTCATTTATTTTAACATAAAAAAAGGATAAAAGTTTTTTCATACTAGGAAGAAACTTTTTACTCCATTGAATTTTAATTGAATATTTATCAAAACCACCATGTTATAACATTTTATTTCTTATTTATGTTAAAGAATATATATATAACAATTGCCTGTATTTAAGTGACAGTTTGAAAATGGATTCTGTAAGTATTTCATGGCGGCAAGATGTTTTACTTTGTATAGTTTAATTTTTATATTTATTTGAGCTTTATAATATACAATTTTACTTTGTTCAATATGAATTGTTTTATTTCTGCAGTAATGTGCTATGAGCTAGCGAAGTGTTAATATTATTATGCAAAAGTGGGATGGGAGTCCAGCCATATGGCACAGGGACCGCCATACACCGCGCTGTGTGCACCACCACGAAACAGATAAATGCCGTTCCGCATTAGGGAATCCTAATTTATTTCACGTTGAATTATTTAAGGAGGCAACACAGTGGAAGATTCGCTGCGGATACGCATTATCCACGCACTTCTGCCGTTTTCGGCTTCAATTGATAAAAACATGTACTACGTATTTACTTACGACTACATTTTTTTCAATTAACCGTTATTTGTCACTATAATTTACAATTTTTATATTATTTCAGATTAAAAACATAATTTTTATCTATGACTCGACGTTTTAATCACATTTATTTCAAATATTTTTTTTTTTTAAGTTTTGCATTTGCACGACATCATGGGTGTTTTGTGACCCCAGCAATAAATCGGTCGTTATAAATGAATCTTTTACCGATGTATCAAATCAAATCAAATTGTATAGTCTAGTAAAGGTTGATATGGTTTTTTTTTTATTTTCATTAAACAATATATTACAAAACAAACTAATTAATACCTACATATTTTTTAGTAAAAAAGATATAGATTTCAGCACTTTTCAATCCTTGATAAACTTAGCTCAAAAAGAAACCAACTTGATATCGAAATATAACTGGACCGAATTCGTTTTTGTTAATTGCATGTGACACAACTAGATACACATGTAGTAATCAATTTCAAATTTTTATTCGTTAACTTATTTATTTGTTTCAAATTTTACATGACAAAGGCTAGAAACGTACGAAATGCATTTTTTTGTCATCGTGTAGCCGAGTAGGTAAATCTTTATATTATATGTATGATATAACTCCTTTTTGAAACTATATACAGCATACGATTTCTTCTCTCAGCACGGTGACCACTAGGAACTTTCGAAGATCTCGCAGGTTTTTGATGATAGTCTCATACACTTAATTTTATTTGTATTCATATTATTTTGCGACGTTTTTAAATATAAAATATCACCGCCCGTAACACATACTTTTTGGAAAATCAAACATGACATAAAACCGGTGTAAACGCATATGTGGATTTTTGTTTATGTTTGAAATAATTCACATTCGATTAGTACGCAGACGATGTATCAAGCTTTAAAACTATTTTAATATGCCGTATCAATGAAATGATCGTAATTATTTAGAAATAAAGCTACCATGGGATTGTTGCCTGCGGTCTTGTGAAGTCTAACGTTTTTTTTCCCAAATGAACTTTGATTTGATATTATTTGATCTTATCAATTTAGTTTAACATCAAGCAGGCCTCGACATTTTTTAATCTGCTTTAATAATATAAAATAAAAGACAACACACTGTTTAGCAAGTTTTTGTGATCTCATTTAAATCCATTTATCACGATAGCAGGTACACGAACAATTTGACGTCGGAAAATTTTCATAATGAACTTATTCAGACATTCGTTAAAAATACAGCTAATGGCAAATGCACATTCTTCTCAATGAAAAATTTAATATATTTTATACATATTTATTATATTTTGATGTTTACAAAACATTTCGGAATTCTCAATACTAATATCACATTTGATTGCAGCGGTATTTGTGATTTCTTGTGCATTATAAGTTGGAATCGGCTTCTTACTGTATATTATACATATGTACAAAGAGGTAAACTTTAATATTGTTTAAAACAAATGGTTTGAGTAAAAAGCTTTCATCTTGGATTTACATATTTTAATCCATATTTTCAAAAATTGCAATCGTAATCGACTGGTTAACATTTTTACTTTATTATTTGAAATTTCAATAAATTCTTATTAAATATCATATGGATACTATATAATATATATTCATTTATGGTATGCGAGCATTTTAAATAATACGTGGTTAAAAAAATCGTACCTAATTTTAATATTCTCATCATCATTTTGAAGTATGTTAATTTATTCTTGGAAATAATTATCCAGATGATCGCATATTTGTTTCGTACTATTTATTTGGAATAGAAACAAAAATTACAAGTATTTTATGTATTTAAATCGTAAACTTGTTCGTAAATAATAGATTTAATAACTCTGCCAAAGATGACAAAAAAAACCCGGTCAGCTCTAAGTGTCATCAAATAAAATATTTTTATTGAATCTATAAATTCACGATTTTTTTTTTTTATATAAAGGTGTATGATATCATTTCAGTTATAATTGACAGGTAGAGTTATTATGAAACGAAGGCGAACTCTTTGTAGAAGTATCATAATTCAGAAGAACTGTCTTGCGGGTCTCACATAAAAGGAAAAATCTTGACCCCGTGACATCCTTGAGACAAGTGATTTGGCGAGCGGCTCTAGCTAAGTTCTCTACAATCTCTATGTAATGGTTAATTAAACAGCCTCCTAATGGCTAAATAAAACATAGCTTTACGGTATATTAATGATTAATTGCCCCCTTCCTGTCCGAAATTAAATTACATTTGCTTGATTTTATTAAAATCTTATTTATTAATTGCCTTGTAGTGTTTCGGTATCCGTTTTCCTTTATTTGTAATTGAAAATATTTTATTCAATTAATACGCCACGTTTATTTATTTAATTCGTGGAGGTATTTCATACCACTCAGATGAGAGTAATTTTTATTGATAGATTGAAGCATAATTTATTAAATCGGAAAATATTTTTTAAATAAGCATTGAATTGTGATTGTATTTTTTTCAAAGAACCATAAGCCGATTGATTCATTTGTTCCTTCAGATTCATTAATTTAGTGTCGTATTTTTGTTTTTTTTCTCGCAATAAATAAAAATAATATTACCCAACATACGAAGTTATACATTTTGAGCATTTAACTCAGGGGTTTTTAACTTTATTGCGGCGATAGACGCATTTGAGATTTTGTAGATGAGCCACGGGCGCAGGCCGGATTTTTAAAAATCAAGATATAAGTAGTACATATTTTTAATATTATTATTGTTCCCTCGGCAGCTTTAAATGTTTTACAAGATTATGTATGTATTCATTTACAATTACAAAAATTCCTAGAAATAAAAAAGTACATCTCTTATAATCTTTGACATTTTCACGAAGAGCATTTTACACTGACAAAACCCTGTTAGGTATATCAGTTTCTCTACAGTTGCTTTTAATATTCTTTGAGATGAAAGATTTGTTCAAATATTGTTGATTATTTTCAGAATGACATTCATGACATGTTCAAATTATTGCAGCCGACCATTGCTGGAGCATTATCAGTAATTATTTCTGATACCTAAACATGACATTAAAAATATCATCAACTCTCAAAATAACATAGATATTATATTTTAGTAATTTCAAAAAATATGTTTTAATTCTTTGCCGGACGCACGAAAATGACTCCGCGGCCACATTTGCGCCCGCGGGCACGCGGTTAAGAATCCCCGATTTAACTGATCGAAAAAAAACATATTTTAAAAATATGTCGAATGGAAATATATTATACTAGTATTCGAACCCGGCTTCGCTCGGACCAGTTTGGGGTTATGTTCACCTCGGCGCGTAAATTCAGACGGGCCAAGTTGAAACAACTTTTTTCAAAATTCAAAAGTCTAGGTCAATTTAAGTGGAATTAAAATGAACATTTCAGACAGGCATTGACATTTCACAGCCCCTTTCATATATTGACAGCCCCATTCTCGCCCATTAAAATGTCCAAATTCAAGGAAAAATCTTATTTGCTGTCAAAGAAATGTCAAATAATACCTTCACGTAAATAAAAACATTATTATATTAATAAAAGCCGGGAAAAGTTCAGTAGAAGACTAATTTATTACATTTTGACTAAATGTCTTCGCCGATAAAAATTCAAACATATTTTCTTTCATATTCGTTTTTATGGCAACTTAATGACCAACAATGCAAAAGGGAATTACAGACCCACAGACATACATACGCCGTTTCGGTATTATATATGTACTACTCGATACTCGAGTAATTGGAATCTCTACACACACATTGATAACGAAACAAATTTACCGTCGAAACTTTCGCGAGCGAAATCAATTCGATTGTTTGAACTTGCAACAACAATGCAAAAGGGAATTACAGACCCACATACATACATACGCCGTTTCGGTTTTATGTATAAGATACATTAGACAGAATAGATCCATTTTTAACATAATACAACTACATTTAGTAAAATAAGTTTCAGTATCTTAACTAATATAAATATCTCATTCTTTCCAGAACACAGAACACAAATAAAATTCCAGCCGTTTTTTTCCAGAATTAAACATGAATAATTGAGACAGAATTATAAGTATAGCATTAAGTAAGTGAATAACATGTTTAATGAGAATCATATTTTTCAACCAGATTTCTATTCGGAAAGCATTGTCATCAGTTATGGTTAAAGGTTCGAACTGATGAAATCTAAGCATACTTACCATTCAACAATCGTTTCAATGAGTTGATTTTGCACTTTTATGGTGCTTTGTCAATTCTGAAGAGACACACATTTTTTTGTGCTACTTCCACAAATATCTCGTGAATTGTGATCTGATCTTGTGGTAGAAAAAAACATTTATTCGAGATTATTTTTTTATTTCATCGTTAGTAATTTATATTAACGTGAAAGCGTCAAAGTTTCAATTGATCGCATTGAACCCATATTTTACCTTCGTGGCAGTTAAAGTAAAAGGAATTTGAAAATTCAATCAAGCTGTTACGCAAAACATTGCAGAAGGCCAAATTGACCGGAAACCCTCAATGCTATTGGATTTTCAAATCCGTCTCTAGAATAATCTTTTTTTTTCTAGACTGTACATTGCATAGCGAATAATACGCTTGACAGTCGGGTTTTAAAAATACAAGTACTTGCTATATGTATCGCAAGATGTCAATATTCGAAGCAAACTAAAGATCACGACTTATTGCAACGTAACTTTCGTTTTTTTCCACAGCTCAATATTTAGGCATTTTTTAAGCATTGCATACTTTGGAAAATGAAATAACCGATAGCAATTAGCGTGCGATAAAAATGGGCGTTTCAATATGATATGTTATTTCTTTATGGTTATATAAATAAGGCATTGATTGCCATGACTAACCACACCCAACTGATGATATTAATACTATACAATGTGATTTATAGAAGTGTTTATTGCGTAGATTTTCAGACTTAATGGAAGTTGACCAAATGGACTGTAAAATCTCCCATTAGTTTAAATGATTTTTGTGTCTTAAGAGATAAAATAACGGATAAGGAATTATTAATGAAATAAAAGTCTTATATTTTTTTATAATTAAGGAAGTAAAAAAAGCTATTAAATATAACGATATAAACTTTCAAAAGTTCGGACATATAATAACCTAAGTATAACGGCATTTAGTTGCGAGTTTCTCGTTTACTTAAAAAACGAAGAGTTTCAATATAGCTTTTTATCTTTTGACATATATTTACATTTCAGATTTTCGTAATTCTTTGATTACCCCTAGTCACTTTGATAAGAACAAACAAATCGTTGAAAGCTAAAATACTAAAACAATCGATTGTGCAACGAACTGGGTATAACGTCAATAGTTTTATATTCCTCGAATCTTTGAAAGACGAAAACTAAAATGCATTTTTCACGACTACGAATATTGAACTATTTCAATTAAAACAATAATTCTTATAGAGCAATGCTTGTAATTAATTCATACAACCAAGATTTTTTTGAAATCCGCACTTCGGCAAATATAATTTGATACGTAAATACCTAAATATCAGACTATTTCCTAACCTTGCGTCAATAAGAATGGCGGTAAGTGATTTCTTTCTTTTATTATTTTTTATGTATATTTGATCAAGAAACTAACTTTATTTGTGTACGGGCGTGTTAATCAATTGATCAACGACAACGCCTGTCCGCCAAATTCGTTCGTTCAATATTAAATACATTTTGTTATTTTGAAATAGACAAAAGCAATTTTACGTAAAAAAAAAATGTCGGTACTTTACAAACAATTTTAATAAAATCATTTACAAACATATTATAGCTATTACACTAAATAATAATGCGAGTAAAAATGTAAAAAACAAACTTCGTATTGTATGAAATTATATTGAAAACCTCTTTTCTTGGTCAAGTTTGACCAATGCATGTCACATTTATAGTTCAATTATGATACTTGTGTATATTTCAGGGCTGTGGAGTCGGTAAGAAAAAGTCCGACTTCATAATTTACCAAAACCACGACTCCGACTCCGACATTAACCAAAAACACGACTCTGACTCCGACTCTGACCAAAAAAAGGTAAATATCGTAACTTTTTTTCCATAATCTTCCTATTTATGTGTATTCAATTAAATATCAACCCTATCAATGCGGCCAAAAGCTAAATTTGACATATTAAATGCAAAAATAAAAAGTTGAAACTTTTCAAAATTTCCGACTCCGAGTACGACTCCGGCCAAAACTCCGCGACGACTCCGACTCCACAGCCCTGGTATATTTACCTCAATGATAATGAATGGTATTGTCTTAAAATTGTTGGTCCGAAAGAAGACGAGTTGACCAAGTCAATGCAGAAAGGAAATAGATATCATAAGTATAATAGGAAAATAATTATCCAGATTACAGGCTTCTTTCTTTTCATCAAGAATAAATTTAGTCTGTTTTTAAATTGTAATTTTTAAAATTTTCCACAGCGCATAACGGTAAGAAGGACTGGGAGCTAAGAGGAATTATAGTAATTTAAATCATAGGTTTTAACACTTTTCTCTGCTAAGCTAAGAGTTTTAGCTTCATTGGTGCATAAAAAGTAGTTTTAATTAAATAAAACGATCTCATATTGCTTCTCTTGAAAGCGTACATTCGTATTATTGAAATACTTATCAATCATTTTAAACAGGACTGACGCTAAGACTATTATATTTCACCTGCAGTTCATAGCCATCGCGCCATTCTCCGTAGATTTTGGGCGAGACTGGCAAGTCTTTAAGACCTCATCTCCAACGGTATGGTCAAACATAGACTACGGGATATGGCGTAGCATTACACTGGCGACTTGTAACCCCGTCACGATTGACGCTACACCTGTACGTTAGGCTCGGAAACATGACAACCGAATGTGGAGCGCAGCGTGAGACGACGGACTGACAGACGTATTGCCTACAGTCAAAGACTCCACATCTGTGTTGCTATCTTAATTTTCAGGAGACAACTTATTTGAGGATTGATTTTAACAATCATATTCTTGTTGGACTGCATCCGTTTCCCATGTGAAGCATACTACAAACACGCGTCGTCTCTAGGTTTCTTTTTCCTCCACCAAACGATTTCCCTTATTCCATGATGTTTCATCATCTTTCAGTTCCGCTGCGTACATACTATAGGTGGAATACAACTGGATTTAAGACCGTAAAGGCCTCACCAGTTTGAATAAAAAGCAGGCAGGGTTGAGAATACATCATTATGCATTATATACTGCGCCGGGAATCTAAAAATTTTAAAGATAATATAAGTTTAAGTGTCATAACATGAATTTTTACTTACAATAGCTTATAAGCTCTCTAATCATTGTTGATTACCTTTGATATTGAATTCAGTTTATTTTTGATACAATACTTGCTGCTTTTCCGTGATTAAGTATTTTGTAATCAAACTGTTATTTAAATATATGTCTACTTATGTATTTTTTTCCATGAAATCATCAAAAAGTAATAACGCAATGTGTTTGATGATGGTTGACCCCTGCAGTGGAATAAAATATCATAGTTTTAGCTTCACTGGCACTGAGTGTGACCCATGGCCAGCGACGTAACGCCGTCAGTTGGACGCCATATCAATGTGTCCCGGCCCAGAGGGTCGGCTTCGCATTGTTTTCCTCCCGAGCTCTAATTTAATCGAAAGTTGTTTTGTCTTTTCGAATAATTCTGGTGAGTGGCCATTTTTGTTGCGCAATGTGACTGTCGCACTCTTTGTCTACAACACAATAATAATTATTATATCTTTTGCACTTTACGCCTTTTACTGGCGTGTAACATAATCTTCGACTTGTTCAATACTAACTTATCCTTCCACGTGGTCATAACAGTATCTAAGGCTGTTATATGACATCTTTGAATGAAACATATATATTTATCATAAAGATATTTTAAGATAACCCAAAAACCCAAAAGACTTTTTTCTAACATTAAATCTGAATGGGTTTTTAAAACTTGAAAAAATCATAAATAATTTCAACATATGGAAAGCTTAAGCGCTGTTTCATGAGTCAATTTAATTTAATACTCTTCGCCTTCAAATTTCAGATATCTATAGAATTCTACACGTGAATATAAAAAAAATCAAAATGTAGTTTATTTCTCCGACTTTTTGTTATGTGCAATGCCGTGTCTATCAAATACTACGACATATAAAAAAAGCTTTGAACATTTTTAAATTAACTTTTGTTAAACAATGATAGATACCGGGCCTGGTGCATTTCAATCAAACATAATATACAAATATTTAATGAAAAAACATGAAATTTTAGTAAGTATTTGTCGCAATTTTTTTTAATTGTATATATTATTGGATATCAAACTGTTTAAATTCAATAAACATAAGAAAGTGACAAAATCATGCAAAAACACTTTTTAGATACCCATATAATAAATATGACATTTTTACTGTTTGCAATAAAAAATATTTTGTTTTTTTTGATTTCTTATCCTGTGTCTACCGAAATTTCTCCTTTTATCTCTCCGTCTGAATGAAAGCGTATATATAGTACTAAATACGCCATTTACATTCTGTTACGGCCCATTACACATTAATAAAATAGCAACCGAATGAGCTTCTTTCCAATACTACATTCATGAATGTATTATATATCATAGTAAAATTATATCTGTAGACCAAATAGCTTAACCTTTTAGTTTATCAAAAGCTTGTTTTTACGATACCTGTATATAATTTATTAATTCAGTTAATAACAACGCGGGGGTCCAGCCTTCCAGCTGATAAGACAGACTCGGTTGACAAACTTTTGATAACAAATGGATATTAGAGAAACAAAAGAGAAGCCCGCGTGGTACAGAAATAAAAAACCTTTTACGTCGATTGACGAATATGAAAGTAAGTTTTTATCACAAACTAACTCAATCATAGTGAAATTGTGAAATATATAATGAGATATTTTTGGAATTATTGTTTTGCGTACACTCAATGGTTATTTTTAAACATATTCAAAGTAAACACATTTTTTTAGGCAGTAAATTTTGCCGCACTAGTTATTAATAAATAAATAAAACGTTTGCGATTAGTGGAACCGTTCCTGATCATTTACACAACATTATATGTTAAAGTTTTACTCAAACTTTTATTTATTAAAATATAATGCCCTCCCAGCAAGAAGTCACAATTATTAACACCCTAAAAGTAACAAATTCAAATCATCTGTATAAGGTATTAGTCATATATTTGTTCCTATAAATCATAATATACTTCGTAAGCAATTGATGTAAAAAAATATTAACTTTTCTTAGTTCTCTGAAGTTCAATTCTAAATTATTTTTGAAATAAATATGCGCTTTTGTGCAAAGATAATATATAATTAAATAATATCGTTAGTTCAATAAACAAGACTCTTCTTTTAATGTTATTATGTCATGAATGTTATTGTAAAATTTTGTCTAAAATAATGATATAAATTCAAGAAATACCATCAAATTACATTTTTTGTTCTTTGAAATAATTTAAATGGATACCACTTTCTTGTCAATGCAATTTGTCAAAGGTCTGGTTGCACTATCTTCCAATTCTATTATGCAAGTAAAATACTCCATTGATAATTGTTGATTGCTACTACTGTAGAATATTTTGAGAAATCTATTTTTTTAGGCGTACTTTTTTCACTCCCTACACGACGTGATCGCTATGCCTGAACGGTAAGCAGTTATCTATGCCAAATTTTCGCACGCATGTCACAAGTTATTTAGAACAGATTAGTAGTGCAACATCGTTTCTTAACTGATTTCAATAAATGTCTCAATTAGTCACGCGTACAAACAATCGCCATTGCCAAAGTCTCGATTCGGGATGAGTGATTGGTGATCGGACACTTTTGGACGGCCAAAGACGTGACAACACAATCATTTCTTTTTTTGCAACAATCAATCATGTGAAATTTGTCCTAATACCATAAGCATATGTATAAATCACGAGCGGAAATATTAATCCATCTTAAAATTAGAGCTACATAATTTCTGAAACTCACAAAATATTAGCCAAAGTAGCACAGAGGCAGCAAAAGCATTGTTTTAACACATTCCCTTTCCTAATTTAAAGCATATTGACTCCCTCAATCGAAATTGCTCTTAGAGAACCGGTTACGATCCAGTAACTCAACATATTTTTTGTATGGAATTAGGATATATGTGTGAGACTAGGACAGGACTGGTAGTTAAAGAATAGGTCTTGCTGTGCTCCGTATTTAAGATAAAAAAAAATGAATGATAGACAAATCGCAGATGCATTTGCCCTTCAACCCACACCGACTTAAAATCAATTATGAGAATACTTGGCTTCGAGCTCATGGCCACTGCAACCGAAATGGATGACTTTGGCACTTCGGCTAAAAACTTGACGACAATTAATTTTAGTACACATCATTGTAAGTGCTACCAAGTCTATGTATCTAGGAAAATTATTTTGGTCGGACTGATGGATTTTTTTTGGTTCAGGATATGTTGGCAAACACAAATCCTTTGCTTATAAAATAGTCATAATCCCAAGGTAGTCATTAAAATACGTCTTGTTTCATAGTCTTTTTAGCTGGAGGTTTACTACACCAATAATTCTATTAACAAAAACTAATTAATATGATGATCTATTGATTTTAAAAGCTTTCATTTATTTTTAAATTGATGTCATAATACCATTTCGCTTAATCTTTTGCTGAGGCATATTTTTACTTATATTGAATTATTAAATTGGTGCCTTAATTTTATCGACTCCATTTTGGGAACGTCACGTTTTTTGTCGAAATTCTTCCGCAAAACTTTTACTTTTGGCAATATGCATATTATCACAAAGTCCGATATCATTTAACAATTCCTGGGCTTCTCAACACTAACAATTCAATAAATGAAAACATTTCGATGACGAAAACATATAATGTATCATCTATGTGTAAATTTTACCGATTGTATAAAACATGTGAGTAAATATAATATCATTCAAGAATATTATGTAAATGGTCCCATACATAAAATATGTCAAAAATATTTTTTATTTTTATTCTGTTTTTTGACTGCAAAATAACAAAGTTATCAAGATTAATTTCTTTATTACAAATGAATTATCACAGACATTGAAAATATCAATGGAAAATGGCTTAAATAATATTATTCTCTAAATAATTAATATGTGTATATATTATATATATTTTTTAAATAAAACGTATATTTTTAATAGAAACACCAGTTTTTTTTGTATGTATTTATATATAGCCTCTCTTGCGACGCCCAATTTTGAAACCCCTGGGGAAACTCATCTTCGTTATGATTTATTCGATACTGGGAAATTTCAACAAATGCTTGACCACACAATACTTTCATTGTTTCGATGGCATTTAAAAAAAACTTTCCCAAAACGATTTGGCATTTCAGATAGTAATTAATTTATAGAATGTTTGACAATCGATTTATTGGGTCAGATTACCAAATTATATAATATCGCTGAAATA
>JAHFWI010000149.1:0-81087 GCA_028554975.1 Himalopsyche kuldschensis
CAAATGTTTGAGCATATATTTTGAATGATTAAAATATTTATGTGGAATGAAAAATACTTTGCCTAATACCAAAGCGTGAAACATTTTTGATTGTGAAAATCATACGAGATTAACTCAATGATAAATAATAAGTTATTCGTGAACAACTCAACGATAAATTACACACACCTAGTGCAATATATCTTTATTTAATTGAAAAAGTCTATCCGTGCCTGGAATTGAATCCGGGCCTACCTGATAGATAGGACTGAGTTCTTCCCATTAGACCACAGGTATAGACTTCTTTCTTATGATTGATTTCGTATATATGCTTATAATTGAAGATCAGCTTTATCTTTTTCTCGATCAGTGGCTTAGCGGCCAACTTTGTTGACTTCCGTGACGTACTGCTTGGGTATGAGCAAATTTTTTCCATCGATGAATTGGTCCTCTTCAAAGGAAATGCGTGGTAAAGTTGTCAAAAATCCCTTCACATCTTTATCCGATTAAAAATAACGATATTTGTATCACTTATCAGTTGATAATGTTCGTGACAAACGAAACCGCTCTTTATCTCAAGACATCCGATTTGAGATAAGTACTGAAAATGAGTGACAGAATGATGCTCGGGTTTTTCACTTTTTACGCAAAGCAAAGAGGGTATGAAAAAAAATAAAACAAACACTTAAATGTACCCCTCGCGATATGAATATTACAATTTAAAATCTTATGAGAAGCAATCAATTGGGAAAGCTAAAACCCATTTGAAATAAATAAAGCAATGGCTGACAACCTGAAATATTAAGGATAGTATTGAATTGTACTTTTAATTATTTATGAATCATTTCTCTTTTCAAGACTTTCCCGGCCAACTTCAGAGATATTAAAAAAGAAGAAGAAGAAGTCGTAATAAAAATTCAACACTTTGATTTTGAAGAATGTGACCCTTTGGCGAAATGTCTAAAGACAGAAACTAAATTTGATGTCATCAAAGAGGTAATTAATTATTTTAAAAAAATATGCTTTTATGTTTTTGAGTGTTTCTTTTGATTTAATAAGTGGAGCCGGTTTTGAAACGATCTAAAGCTTACGACCCACCGTTTAATCGCATATGTTTCGCCATGTTAGCTATGTCTAAGGCATTTTTTAAATTCCCTACAAGATATTAAACAAAAAGTCTCAGCGCTATCAAAAAGCGTAATGAAATATTCACAATATGAACGTTAATATTATTTTGCATGTATATAGGTTTGAAACCATTTGAGTAAATACAAATTATATTTAAAATCATCAGTAAATTCAATAAACTCATTTGATAGCAGAATATCGGTGTGCAAAATTTCTGTTATAAAAAATCCCCTTTTCAATAAGATATAATATGACAGAAAAACTATTTTTGTGTATAGATGTCACTTTATATAAAAAAAATCTATCAAAAGAGTTCTCACATGTTTTTATGACGTCTTTGAGCGGTGGCCACCAGTAACCTAATTTTAATAGCAAAAATAGTTACATCTATCTTTAAACATTCAAAAAATTGATATTTTCTAGGCTGTCAAAGAAGAACATTGCGACTTGGAAGAATGCCAACCTCAAGCGAACCATTTAAAAACAGAAAATAAATTTAATGTCGGCGTTTGTTTAAAAAATGAAGATGATGATGATCAAAGTAAACAGAATGAGGTAATTTCTCGCAATACTAAAACAATTAAAAATATTTCGTGCATTGGAATAAGCTGTATTGCCAAATACTTATTCATTTAAAATATATATATCTATTTACGCTGTTAAAAGTTTCGTCTGAAAGTCCTTGATGGTGTGTCGGTAAATTTTCTAATGGTTGAATGGCAATTCCTTAAAAAAAACCCACATGTTTAGTTCGATTATCCGAATATATTAAAAAAAAGTGGCGATGAAGATGAAGCTGCTGAAATAATAAATACAAATAATTTCACACAACATTTGTAATTCTTTTCAATTATAATTGTGTCCAATTTCTAATCGATTCTCTGATTCTTTAAGCTACCATCTTGCGAGATCTCTTCTCAGATGGAATCCCCCATATCCTGTATTGATGTTGAAGAATTCGATATCAAGAGAGAGATTTTAAGACATCAACCGGTTGTGGCAGTTATAAAGTTGGAAAGAGCGGTTTACAATGACAGAAATTTCGTTTGTAGTGTTTGTTTTAAAATATTCTCGTCGCTTCGTTCACTTACCGAGCATCGAAACAAAGAAAAGAACCATCCGAATGTAAAGCTATTTCATTGTGATCAGTGTCAGTACACGTGTGCTTTTAAAGCTTTTTTTAAAAGACACCAAATGGTGCATTCGGGTGAAAAACCATTCAAATGCGATCAGTGTCAATACACATGTGCTAACAAATTTAATTTGAGAAGACATCAAATAAAGCATTCGGGTAAACAACCAATTAAATGCCATCAGTGTAAATTTTCATGTTACGAAAAGTCACTTTTGAAAAAACACCAAATGACGCATTTAGGTGAAAAACCATTTAAATGCGATCAGTGTCAGTATTCATGTTTCCTAAGTGCAAACTTAAAAGCACACAAAATGATACATTTGACTGAAAAACCATTTAAATGTGATCAGTGTCAATTTTCATGTATCAGTAGTTCATACTTGAAAAAACACCAAATGATACATTTGGGTGCTAAACCATTCCAATGTGATCAATGTCAATACGCATGCGCTCGAAGGGTTCATTTGAAAAGACACCAAATGATGCATACGGGTGAAAAACCATTTAAATGTGATCAGTGTCATTATTCATGTGCTAACATTTCAAACTTGAAAAGTCACAAAAGTAGACATTTGGCTGAAAAACCATTCAAATGTGATCAGTGTCAATTTTCATGTTACCAAAGTCAAGGATTGAAAAGACACAAAATGAGACATTCGGGTGAAAAACCATTTAAATGTGATCAGTGTCAATATTCAAATGCCCGTAGTTACAAGTTGAAAAATCACAAAATGATACATTCAGGCGAAAAACCTTTCAAATAAGATCAGTGTCAACTTTCATGTAAACCAAGGTCCAAACTTGAAAAGTCCCGAAATGATACATTCAGGTGAAGAATAATTCAAATATGGTCAGTGAATTAATGCATACGATAGAAAAAAAAATTTGAAGAGTCATAAAACTATTTATATTGGTGTAAATCCATTCAAATGCGATCAATATCAATACGCATGTGCTCAAAAAAGTCATTTGAAAAGGCACCAAATGAAACATTTGGCCGAAAATGCCCTGAAATATTCATAGAACAAAGTGCACCTAAAGTACCCATGTGCTTGAAAACACCCAAACTGAAACATTTGGCTGAATTTCCATTTTAAATGAAACGTGTCATTTCAGAAAGATCTTCAAATCTTCCATCAGAGCTTCAATTAGAAGTTATTGATTTACAAAATTATGATAAATTGTAAATGGATTTATTTCAATTTTTATAAACAAATTTCAAATAATGAATACAAGTTAATTAAAGTCATTTGCACGAGGATTTATTTCCATATTTGAAAATAAGTAGGTACATATTATAGAAGAACATTTTCTAAAATTAATATAATTTATTTTATTGTATAAATCTTCAATTAAAATGTTTCCAATATATCCAATGGAAAATTATCTTTTTTTTAACGAATTACCTATCTTCTTTTTTTTTGTATCTTGGCAATTTGGCCCTTTCCCAAAAATGTTTGCCAACCCCTGCTGTATAAGGTATCTCTATAAATAATAAACAAATTAAAAAAAAGCAATCAGTCCAGTATAAATAAAATAATATGAAGTCCAGTCACCTTAGCTAGCTATACTTTAGTTCTAACTAAATCGCACTTTCATTTTATCTTATTTTAAACAATGAGTCGGTGAAATTATATAAACTCATTGCAATATCATTTGTGAATTTGGATCTATTCTACGCGGACTTCTGTGTGTATTTTGCGAGATCCGTCAATATTTACTTAAGAAACGATGGGTTGACTTCGAACAGAGAAATGTTGAAAGAGTAAAGCTTCTAAAGAACAAAATTTTCAACGAGATCTATTTGGTACAAAGTCACTTAACACCTCTTCATTCGGAACTCTAGGGCAGTACAAGTGGTGAGCTCATCGCACTTGAGATATCCACATATTCGAACGTTAATTCATTAATCAATTAAAAAATGTTTTTTTCATGAACCTGTTCGTACTGAGACTTGAACCTATGAGCCGTAGATAAAATACTAAAATTAGCACTGAAGCTTTAAACAATGGTTTATGAAAATGTTCTCTCGACTGCAAGTTTGGCACAATTAAATTCTACAAGTATAACATAATATCCCCTGTAATTTTTAAGCATAATTAATATACTATAATCAATAGACAATTTCTTTTTATCTATGGTCAAGAAATATTCTTTTTGTCTATGGTAACATGTATTATGGTCATAGGTCGAAATATCGCTCTTTTACATTAACAAATCGAAACCTGTTTAAAATGGATATCAAAATAGAACCAGACGATGAATCGTTGCCTGTCAATGCTTGGCAGAACAGCAACCGCGATGATGATATCCAGATGGATATGATTGACATTCTAAATGAAACTCTTTCGACTGGTTGCAGTGACCACGCGCAAGTGAAGCAAGAAGAATTGTTAGCCGATGACGATACCCGCGTGGCGAAAAAGGTAATTAACCCATATTTGTACACTTGTAAACGAGATTTACTCTCGATCAGCGCTTCTCATTTAACATTGCACTGTTGCCGCTTTAAAAACATCAGCGGTTTTATAAAAATTTGCTTTAAGCTATAAAAAGGACGAATCAGTTAACAGTGGCAGATTATCTGATATGCGCAAGAGGCGCTCGCTTGGGGTCCTCGATAATCAAAATATAAAGGCCACTTAATATGTTTTGAAAACGGAAAAATATCTTTTATCAGATATATTTGATCAAAACTAAAAAAATCATGTTCAATGATGGTAGTATTCAGGGTAAAGGTGTAGGCGAGGTGACGCGAGCTGTCGAGATCAAATACAAAATGGAATCTATCGTCAGTGCTTCCCTGTTAATGATAGATTTTTTCCTCATATTGTTTACTTTTAGATCAAAATGTTTTTTTTAGAAATAAAATAGTACGGGTTTTTCACTTTTTACGCAAAGAAAACAGGGGATGAAAAAAAATAAAACAAACACATAAATAAACTCCTCACGACATTTACATTACAATTTATTTACTTATGAGAAGCAATCAATTGGGAAAGCTAAAACCCATTTGAAATAAATAAAGCAATGGCTAGCAACTTGAACTATTAACGATAATATTTAAGTGTACTTTTAATTATTTATGAATTTCTCTTATCAAGACTTTCCCGGCCAACTTTAGAGTTATTAAAAAAGAAGAAGAAGAAGTCGAAATTGAATTAAAACACTTTGATTTGGAAGAATGTGACCCTTTGGCGAAATGTCTAAAGACAGAAACTAAATTTGATGTCATTAAAGAGGTAATTAATTATTTTAAATAAATATGCTGTTATTTTTGACGTGACAACGTCTTATAAATCGATGAACGCCCGCTGCACGCATGAAAAAACATAATTCATTGTCCCGTTTGTCGCGTTACGCCGAAGGCAAGCGTGCGAGCGAGAGCGCGGATAAGCGATAGAGAGGCACGATCGGCCTACCGTTCGGATTGTTCTGTATCTATCTCTCTTCCACTCGATTGGTCGATGCGTCTGAGTAGAAAAAAGACAGCGGCAGGACACAACTTATACACCTACAGTACCTACACGTGATCTGTTTACAACTGTTTATAAAAGTATGCAATCATTTCATCAATGTTTTCTTATGACGTTGTCACGTTAAACTATCGTCCGTAAACCGACTTTACAGACAACCATTTTTTTAGTGTTTCTTTCGATTTATTAAGTGGAGCCGGTTTTGAACCGATCTAAAGCTTATGACCCACCGTTTAATCGCATATGTTTCGCCATGTTAGCTATGTCTAAGGCATTTTTTAAATATTTTCCTACAAAATAATAAACAAAAAGTCTCAGCGCTATCAAAAAGCGTAATGAAATATTAACAATATTAACGTAAATATTATTTTGCATGTATATAAGTTTGAAACAAATTGAGTAAATAAAAATTATATTTAAAATCATCAGATAAATTAAAAAAACTCATTTGGTGACTGGTAATTAGTGCTCTGCACGGGCCGAAATTTTACTCCAACCCGGCCCGGCCCGATCCTGAGGCCATTTCCAAAAATTGCGACCGATCGAAATAACAATATAAGAAATACTGAAGTCAGGATCATATGAAATTCATTATGCCTATTGTACAAACTCCTATGAAGCAGACATCATTAAAAAATACTAAAATAAGTCATTAAATTCAAAACAATGCATGCAATGGGTCGAAAAGATGACTAATACGAGTACGTGAAGTTTATTATAGTATTAAATTTAGATTTACGATAATGGTGAGCTCATTCAAAAATAGCCCGATTTTTGTTATATTTTTGTTGTATACTTGCGTCCGAGCCCGGCCCGGGCCCCAATCCAAACCTTCGATACCCAGCCCGACCCGGCTTGTGGGCTAAACCCGAGCCAGTGCAGACCTCTACTGGTAATCGAGGTGCAAAATTGACATCATATTATAAATATGGCGGGTGATTGAAAATCCTGTCAATACCGTGCGGTGGCCAAATTATTTTTTTTTTCATCCATTGTATTATAATTCTGTGAATTTATTCCAGTGAAGCAAAAATAGCATTGAGCGTTCGTAAGCCAATGTGAAATAAGAAAATATCATATGTTGCCCTTTGAGACTTGAAAAATGGAGTCTTTTTAATTCTGATGGCACCGTCTGGCGACCATATGCCATGAATATGGAGCGGACATAGGAGAAAAAATACTGTTCACTAGGACGCAACTGCTGAGCTTGCTTACTATTGTCAATCATTTCACACAATAATCTGTATTTATTTTCATTTATTATCGTATCTAATTTCTAAAAAAACTTGCAGTCATATTTCATACACCAAAAAAAATAAATATTAAATTGAAATTTGAAGAAACTACTACATATGCCCTTAGTGGTGTGTCGCGTTCTTTTTGTCATTCTAAAAAAGGCCTTAGTACTGAGCAAAATAGTCCCATTGATCACATCTACCGTCCGTGTTCTAAAAAGTCCCCTTTTCAATTAGAATGACTGATTACAGAATAACTATGTTTTCAGTGTATAGATGTCACTGAATATAAAAAAAAACAAACATTAGAATTCTCACAGGTTCTTGTGACGTCCGTAAGCGAGGGCCACCAGTAACCTTACGTTACTAAAATTGGTAAAATAGTGGTATCAATTTTTAAACATTAAAACATTTAATATTTTCCAGGCATTCAAAGAAGAACATTGCGATTTGGGAGAATGCCAACCTCAAGCGACCCATTTAAAAACCGAAAATAAATTTGACTTTGGCGTTTGTTTAAACAATGATGATGTTGAAGAATCTGATGGTGATGATGATCAAAGTAAACAGAATGAGGTAATTTCTCGCAAGACTATCATAAATCAAAATCGTGCATTGGAATAAGCTGCATTGCCAAATACTTAATTTATGCCTGAAGACTTTCGTCTGAAATGGTGTGTCATTATTTAATTTTAATCGGTCGAATTTTTGTATGTTCTGTCATTTAAATCAAAATGGCATCTAAAGGCATTTAAAGAAGTCCGTGTCCATAACATGCCCGAAGATTCCGAATGGCAATTCTCGCGAAACCCACATACTTTGTGTGATTAAAGTTAGTTCAATTTCCCGCAGAACACTTTATGGAGGCCATATGCCCCGAATAAGGAGCGGATTTGTCAAAAAAAAGTAGCGACGAAGATTAGTCTGCTAAGTTTATATATAAATATAAATAATTTCTCACAAAATTCGTGTTTATTTTCAATTATAATTGTGTCCAATTACTAACCAATTCTCCTTTTCTTTCAGTTATCACCTTGCGAGATCTCTTCTCAGATGGAACTCCCCATATCCTGTATTGATGTTGAAGAATTCGATATCAAGAGAGAGATTTTAAGACATCAACCGGTTGTGGCGGTTTTAAAATTAGTAAGAGCCGTTTCTATGATCGGAATTTTGTTTGCAGTGTTTGTTTTAATATATTCTCATCTCTTCGTTCACTTATTACGCATCGAAACGCGATAAATTTGGGTCAAAAGCTATTTCAAAGCGATCAGTGTCAATATGCATGCGCTCAAAAAGTGGTTTGAGAAGAAACCAAATTATTAATTCGGATGAAAAACTATTCGAACGTGATCAATGTCAATTTTCATATGCCCAAAGTTCAAGCTTGAAAAATCACAAAATGAGACATTCGGGTAATAAACCTTTTTAAATGCAATCAATGTCAATTTTCATGTGCCCTAAGTTCAGGGTTGAAAAGACACAAAATGACACATTCAGGTAAAAAACCTTTCAAATGTAATCAGTGTGACTTTTCATGTTCCATTAATTCAAACTTGAAAAAACACAAAATGTTACATTCAAATGAAAAACCTTTCAAATGTGATCAGTGTGACTTTTCATGTGCCAGTAATTCAAACTTGAAAAGACACAAAATGTTACATTCAGATGAAAAACCTTTCAAATGTGATCATTGTCAATTTTCATTTTCTCAAAGTTCAAACTTGAAAAATCACAAAATGAGACATTCGGGTAATAAACCACTCAAATGCTATCAATGTCAATTTTCATGTGCCCTAAGTTCAGACTTGAAAAGACACAAAATGACACATTTATGTGAAAAACCTTTCAAATGTGATCATTGTAAATTTTCATGTAATCGAAAGACTCACTTGAAAAGTCACAAAATGAGACATTCGGGTGAAAAACCATTCAAATGCGATCAATGTCAATATTCATGTGCCCAAAGTTCAGACATTAAAAAACACAAACTTATACATTCGGGTGAAAAACCTTTCAAATGTGATATGTGTCAATTTTCATGTTCCCAAAGTTCAAGCTTGAAATCACACAAAATGAGACATTCGAATGAAAAACCATTCAAATGCAACCAATGCCTGTATTCATGTTATGAGAAAAAGAGCTTAAAAAGCCATCAAATGAAGCATTCGGGTTAACTGCGATACAGCTTAATCAATATATCATGTCCATTACCAAAATAACAAATCTTTTCTTATTATCTCATGCAATGAGAAAAATCTTAACACTATGTTGTCGGGTACCTCGACCAATAGACTCGAGCCTGTAGCGGGCGTTGTTTTAGCGATAAGCGCAAAAATATGTTACTTTCTTAAAATCAACTTAACTCCTAAACGAAACGATATTTTCGAATGAAATTTTCAAAGAAATCATAAATAATATTTAATCATAGACAATAAAACGCGCTTTTTACATCATAATTGCAATATATTTCTAGGCCAATTCCGATTCCCGATCCGAACTCTTCTAAATCATTATTCCACATTTTTGAAAGGATAACTTCTTATGCAATGTTTATATAAATTCTAATAACAAAATTTGTAACGGTGAACAAAGCAACGCGAGCGGAATGAAAAATATTCCAACATGTGACAGGGCTCAAAATGAACAAGCAACGGGAATCGCAAAATAAATTTATAAGACTGTTTATTTTTTTGACGTGACAGCGTCTTATAAATCGATGTACGCCCGCTGCACGCACGAAAAAACATGACTCATTGTCCCGTTTGTCGCGTTACGCCGAAGGCAAGCGTGCGAGCGAGAGCGCGGATAAGCGATAGAGCACAAATCGGCCTACCGTTCGGATTGTGCCGCATCTATCTCTCTTCCACTCGATTGGTCGATGCGTCTGAGTAGAAAAGAGACAGCGGCAGCACACAACTTATACACCTACAGTACATACACGTGATCTGTTTACAACTGTTTATAAAGTGAAGTGAAATGTTAATGTGGTTTTCATTGTTTATATTACTACAACAATTGCGGCAATAAAGGTAATTAATTCTTGCATATTAAAAATCTGATTAACGTATAACAAATATACTTTAAATAAAAAATAAATTATCAACGATTTCTTTCGCAGAACCGCCTAAAGTCACACCATGGCAGACCAACTAAACCAACTAAAATTGTAGATTTCATTTCACTCCTTCGTATCCATACAAAATAATGATAATTCAATAAAAATAATTCGTTTTATTCATAAAAGTATGCAATCATTTCATCAATGTTTTCTTATGACGTTGTCACGTTAAACTATCGTCCGTAAGCCGACTTTACAGACAACCATTTTTTTGTTTATTCGCTCAAACATTGACCCTTATAATCTGGCAAAGAAGTAGAACTAATTGTAATTAGTTGCGGCGTGAAATGAAACGCCGGCAAACAATTCTGTACTGACCTGTTCAAATACGGCATTTGCCGTGTCCGGCAATCAACCGACAGTCCGAAAAATACGGCAAATGCCGTGTCCCACAACAAAGTGTTTATATGGGAAGGAAAAAAAATCCTTGGAAATAGCCCCAAAAGTCGACTGTTATAGTTCCTACAAAATCTTTAATACGTAAGATAAGAACTCGTCTTAACTCACTCACGTCCATGTGAAAAATTTCGACAGCCGAAGCCATACCGCTTCAAGTAACGAATGCCACTAGCAGTGCCACTTCCACTGGCAGGCCGTTTCTACTCCTTTGAAGAACAAACAACTCATGATCACGATTCCTTAGAAAAATATCAGAACCATTCAATTTTGAATTCTCAAGAATGGTGTATTTTTTGAGGATGTATATACTGGAACTCAATTCAATATAACATTTATCTTTATCAAATATTTTTTTCATTTCGAGCAATATTGTTGACGTTGCGCATCGCAGTCGATTCGTTAAATTTATGTATGGCATCTGTCGCACAATGACTTGCATGAATATGTCGTGCCAAGTGAAGCAGCTTTTATCCCCATTGCTTATTGCCTTTATTTATAAAATGAATCCTTACGTATACTGTTGTGATTAAGACCTGGGTCTGTTAATTTATGTTGCAACATTTAAAGTCATGTGATATTATTCTTAAAAGACTTTTATTCACTTTTGTAAAGTATTGTTTATGTCGCCTATATATCACCTGGAGATTTTTCCTCTTTTGATTAAATATAAATTTTCAATTTTTCGTTCCTTTTTTTAATGAATTGATTCCTGTTTCCACTTAGTGTGATAGAAATGCAAGGCCAGCGTTATCAAACTCAAGGAAAGAATCTTTTGAGATGAAACTAGCTTTTGCATTTATTATATGGCTTTTCAAAGTGTATCGATCAATGTCGTTGACTATCGCGAGATTTATTAATTAAAAATCGATTCTGTTACATTGCAATTGGGGTTTATGTTGTTAAGCCCTTCGCACCTTTCCAATTTTAAAAAATGTTTTCAAGAGCGATAAAATTACCACTTGTCCCCGTTTCCTTTCAATTCCTTTATTCTTTTAACACTTGCTTATCCATAAGGCTCTCGTAAAATTTTAAGCAACTAAAAAGTTAAATATTCCACTTAATATAGTCAGTAAGTATTTATTACTTAAGGTATTCACAGAAAAAATAGTTTTTCATACGGAAACAAAATCAAAAATTTTAAAATATAATGATTTTTACGCAAAATCGTTAATTTTCTCTAATTCCAATTGATTTGGCAAACTTTAAATCTAAGGATGCGATGGAGATATACACAAATAAATGTGTTAGAAATATACGCATGAGAAATACTTAAGAGAGCGACATACCGAAAATCATCCCAAGTTGAATAGAGAGCGCAAATATTTATAACTTTACAGTAAATTTAAAAGGTACGAAAGGGGCTGTCTTCATCCCAATGTTATTTTTTCATAAAGTCAAGCGTTTACTCTTTTGAGTTTGTTTGTGTGTACAAATAAATATGTTCAAGTCTTTACATATAAGCACATATTGATCGCAATTCATTCCAGATGATTTTCTGCGCTTAATCCGTCATTTTAAAATAAATTAAAGGTTTAAATGATAGCAAGGATATATTTATGACCAAATACACATTTAAAAAAATACTGATTGCTTAAAATAGGGACCTTTTATGACGATTGCTTGCCGGCGCTCGTGAAAGCGCCCCATGGCAGAATACGACAGATTTTTGACATGGCTGGAGAGGGGTTAATACACTTGTATTTATTTTTTTTAAATAAAAGAAGGTCAGCCATAAAACAAATTAAAAAATATAAGAACAATAAATTAATGAAAATATATACCGATTATTAATCATTATTTTTCAAAAAACCTTGTTTATGTGCATTGCCTCAAACAGAAATTGGTTTATATTTACATGTACCAAAATGTGATACATTTCTTTACAAAAAGTATGAAGTTTTTAGAAAAAAAGTAAATGCAATATGTATATAATTATTCAAGAGAAGATTTTGATTTACTTTTCGAAGACGTAATTCAAAAAAAAATAAAGTGTCCTATAAAGGGTTAAGAGAAGATAAAATTTTCTCAATGCAAATAAATTGTATTAAATATATTTATTGACAATACATTTTTTCACAAATATTAAGCCTGAGTACTCTTAAGAATACAGAGGAAAGATTTCAATTTAAATGCTTCAATTTTAGCAGTTTATATTGAGACTCCCTTTATTCCGGCTCCCTCGTAAATCGAGAAGGAGCCTCCTATCCGACACTCAGGGAGAGGGATTTTGGGGACGAAGTAGGAGAAACATGGTACTCTTATAAAGAAAAGACTATCTCAAAGCGTTATGTGGGTGCGGTTCACACAGACGTTATACAACACACAAATATTACGATAGCGAAGAAGATATCAGGAATTTGACTCGAATTTAATTCTTAGTGAGAGGATTAAGCGCGTGCATTCTCAATGCCGTCCAATCACTCACTGCTGTATGAAAACAAACGGTTACTTTAGAAAGAAAAACAATGGCCGTTTCAAAAATCGTTAACACGTGCGCCCGCCGATAAGGGATTATTTATCGCCTAACGACATTTTTATGAAGCACATGCATTGTCGGGCGTCAAGCGAGATAAGCAATTTTATTTATGGGTTATTGCACTAAATATGAGATACCGTGCACTCGAAGTGACACAGCCAGAGACATTTGGGAGCGAGCCGCCCGTATTACAAGAATGAATTTATTTCCTGATATCTTAAACTCATTGACTGAGGCGAACAAAAGATTGTTCGAGAGAGTGCTGATGTCCTACCATACTAGGAGGTGTCAATATGTATTATATGTACTTTCATCGATAGACAATCTCTTATATTTCGTCTATGGTAAAGAATTATTCTTTTTGTCTATGGTCGCACGCCAATCGTCATAGATAGAAGTATTGAACTTTCGCATCCACAAATTGAAAACTATACAAAATGGATATCAAAATAGAACCAGAGGACGAATCGTTGCCTGGTTACGTATGGCAGAACAGCAGCCGCGATGATGATCTCCAGACGGACATGATTGACATTCTAAATGAAACTCTTTCGACTGGCTGCAGTGACAACGCGCAAGTGAAGCAAGAAGAATTATTAGCCAATGACGGTTATAGCATAGCGGAAAAGGTAATTTTTCTATACCTGGTAGATTAACTTTGATTTACTCTAGATCAGCGCGTCTCATTTTACATTGCAATGTTGCCGCTTTAAAAACTTCAGCGGTTATATAAAAATTTGGGTAATTTCCAATACTGAAGGACGCATGAACATCAAGACCTATTAAAACCCGCCGCCTCAAATTATCACAACGAATTTATATGACAGTTCAATGTTTATTTTAAGCAATAATGAATTGAAAGTTACTGAAGAATAATTTATTTATTATTTTTGACAATGAATCGCCATTCTTAATTGTCCACTAGTCTATTGAACTTAACGATAATAATTTCCAGAGCGACATGATTGTTATTCTTGATGAAGCTCTTTCGTCTGGCTGCATTGACAACGCGCAAGTGAAGCAAGAAGAATTGTTAGCCTTTGACGATTACCGCGTGGCGGAAAAGGTAATTAACCCATATTTGTACACCTGTAACACGAGATATACAATTGATCAACGCGTCTCATTTAACATTGCACTGTTGCCGCTTTAAAAATAGTTTTATTTTTTTAATTCTACTCGCGAATGGCCGACCGCTCGACGGTGAAAAAGGCACAAAACTGCAATCTTCAAAACTACACCACGACCATTAAATCTAACGAAATCCATCTGCGCCAAGCTATATAGGTCCAAAATGAAGCAAGGACTCCAAAACTACCATCAAAAGTCAGAACAATATTAGCCACGTGTCTGTATTCTGCAAATTTACCGTAATTTTTTTCTGGACAGTGTATAGGTGTCGCTTTATATAAAAAGAAAACAATCATAAAAATTCTAACAAGTTTTTATCACCTCCGTAAACGGTGGCCACCAATGACCTAACGTTACTTAAGTGGGTTTAATAGTAGTACCTTTTTTTTACCATTCAAACAATTAATATTTTCCAGGTTTTCAAAGAAGAGCATTGCGATTTCGAAGAATGCCATCCTCAAGTGAACCATTTAAAAACTGAAAATGAATTTGACTTTGGCGTTTGTTTAAATAATGATGATGTTGAAGAAGCGGATGATGATGATGATAAAAGTCAACAGAATGAGGTAATTTCTCCCAAGACTATCGCAATTGAAAATATTACTTTCATTGGAATAACGCTGCGTCTTAGCTGGGCGAAGCGATCCGGCGCGCCTTGAAAGCGTCAGAGTTTCAAAATATCAAACAGTCCTCGCCCATGCAAGTGTCATATGTGGGCGAAGCGATCTGATCAAGACGGCATATGTCGTAAGTCGCCTCAAGTGCCTGACTCATGGCGCACGCGAATCGCTTGAAAATATCAAACGGTCCAAGCTCACCAGAGCGTTAATTGCGTCTGGCCGAGCGATGGCACATACGACCTTTAGTCCGCTACGTTTATAATTGTTTGGTTTTTACACGTCGCCGCAGCGCACCGCAGCGCTTCGTCTCGCCTACCTAAGCCACAGGGTAAGCTGTTTGGCCAAATACCAATAAATTTAAAATCTCGACACAAATCGCTGTCGCCAAACTCCTTCAATTATCTCCTATATTTGTAAGATATGAGAGAAGGTTGTAAAGTAAATTTCATACCGCTCAGTGAAGGATGTCCCTAACATGACTTATTTTAATATTTCTGACATCTGTCATTATTTATTTTTTTTGTTTTTGAATCACAGAGAATTTTTGAAGCGTGCTTCAAGTTTGACATTTCATTCGGCAAATAGTTTAACAAAAAGTAGTGCAAGAATGCTACGCGAATCATTTTGATTCTCTTCAATAAAGCAAATTCCTTGCTGCCACGTGAATAACATTCATTTCAATGTAATTAAAATACTCCATTTTGATTTTTGCACATTTATTTTGCATATTCATTTTGAGCTAATATGTGAACACATCTATTGATTCTGAGGCGGTACGAAGTTTGCCGTGTCAGCTAGTATTATATATATATTTATGCCGTGAAGAATCTCGTCTGAAATGGTGTGTCATTATTAAATTTTAATCGGTTGAATGTTTTATTTTTCCATACGATCTGTCATTCAAATCCCCAAATTCGTCTTTTGGCATCTTTAAGCATTTAAAGAACGTCCGTGTCCATAACCCACATAGTTGTGTGATTTAAGTTAGTTCAATTTTCCGCAAAAAACTTTATGGAGGCCACATGCCCCGAATAGGGAGCGGATTTGTCAAAAAAAGAGTAGCTTCGAAGATGAGTTTGCTTACCTTATAAATAAATATAATTTCACACAAAATTCGTGTTTCATCTCAATTATAATTGTGTCCAATTTCTAACCAATTCTCTTTTTCTTTCAGCTATCACCTTGCGATATCTCTTCTCAGATGAAATATCCCAAATCCTGTATTTATATCGAAGAATTCGATACCAAGAGAGAGATTTTAAGACATCAACCAGTTGTGGTGGTTATAAAATTAGTTCGAGCGGTGTTCTATGAAAGGAATTTCGTTTGCAGTGCTTGTTTTAATATATTCTCGTCGCTTCGTTCTCTTATCACTCATCGAAACGTTGAAAAGAGAAATTCGGGTGAAAAACTATTTTATAGCGATCAATGCCAATATGCATGCGCTCCAAAAAGTGGTTTGAAAATCAATCAAATTACACATTTGAGTGAAAAACCATTCATATGTGGTCAGTGTAAATATTCATGTTCCCAAAGTTCAAGCTTGAAAACACACCAATTGGTACATTCGGATGAAAAGCCATTCAAATGTGATCAGTGTGAATATTCATGTGCCCAAAGTTCACACTTGAAAAAACACAAAATGACACATTCAGATGAAAAACCTTTCAAATGTGATCAATGTGAATATTCATGTTCCCAAAGTTGTAACTTGAAAAGCCACAAAAAGAGACATTCGGCTGCAAAGCCATTTAAATGTGATCAGTGTGAATTTTTATGTGCCCGAAGTGCATACATGAAAAGACACAAAATGACACATTCAGGTGAAAAACCTTTCAAATGTGATCAGTGTGAATATTCATGTTCCCAAGGTGGTAACTTGAAAAGCCACAAAATGATACATTCGGGTGAAAAACCACTCAAATGCGATCAATGTCAATTTTCATGTGCCCGTAAGTCAGACTTTAAAACACACAAAATGAGACATTCGGGTATAAAACCTTTCAAATGCGATCAATGTCAATATTCATGTACCAGAAGTTCACACTTGAAAAGACACAAAATGACACATTCAAGCGAAAAACCTTTCAAATGTGATCTGTGTGAACATTCATGTTCCCAAAGGGTAACTTAAAAATCCACAAAATGACACATACAAGTGAAAAACCTTACAAATGTGATCTATGTGAACATTCAAGTTCCCAAAGTAGTAACTTGAAAAGCCACAAAATGAGACATTCGGGTCAACAACCACTCAAATGAGATCAATTTCAATTTTCATGTGCCCAAAGTTCAAGCTTGAAAGGAAACCAAATTATACATTCCGGTGAAAAACTAATCCAATTAGATTAAAACCAGTATACATGTGCTTTGCGAGATTATTAGAAAAGTCACAAACTTATAAATTCGGGTGAAAAACCATTCAAATGTGATATGTTTCTTTTTTCATGTGCCGAAAGTTTTTCATTAAAAAAACATCGATCAAAGCATTCGGGTAAAAAACCATTCAATTGCGATCAGTTTCAGTTTTCTCGTTCCAGAATTTCAAACTTAAAAACGCACAAATTGGCACACTCGGGTGAAAAACGGTATTCAAATGCGATCATTGTCAATTTTCGTCTGCCCAAAGTTCAAACTTGACAAATCACAAAATGATACATTCGGGTGAAAAACCATACAAATGCGATCAGTAACAATATTCATGTGCTCAAACTCGCCATTAAAAAAACATCAATCAATGCATTCAGGTAAAGAACCATTCAATTGCGATCAGTGTCAGTTTTCTTGTTCTCAAAGTACACACTTACAAGCGACAAATTGGAGCACTCGGGTGAAAAACCATTCAAATGCAACCAATGTCTGTATTCATGTTATGAGAAAAAGAACTTATTAAATGGTCAAATAAAGCATTCGGATTGACTGCGAAACAGTCTCATCAATATTTCATGTCCAATACAAAAATCACAGAAATAAATAAATATTAGTTTTTTATGTCATGTAATGAGAAAAACATGTACGGGAAGTAATTTGTTTTATAGATTTAAAAGATTGAAAAAAAATCCTTGGAAATTCGCCAGCAAGTCCACTTAGTTAGTTCCTACAAAATCTTTAATAAGTTAAATGAAGAACTGTTCTGAATTCACTCACGTCCATTTGAAAAATGAAGACACCCAAAGCCTTACCGCTTTTAAACACGAATGCTACTAGCAGAGACACTTCCACTAACGGGGTTTCTACTCCTTGGAAGAAAAAACAACCCATGATCACGATTCCATAGGAAATTATCAAGACCTTTCAATTAATATTACCAATTGTTTGTCATACCTTGTTTTCATCCTTAACTTTTGCATAAATACCGTTTGATATCATTTGATAATGCTCGCCATGAGCGAAACCGGTCCTGATGAAATAAATCTCATCTGGAAAAAGTACTAAAAATGTGTTATTATTTTTATTATATGGCATCTGTTGCAAAATGTCTATGTCAATACGTCGTGCCAAATGAAGCAGCTTTTGTCCCCCATTGTTTTTTGCCTTTATTTTTAAAATGCATCCTCTTGTATACTGTTGTGATTGAGAGTATAGTCTGTTAATTAATGTTATTAACCTCTTTTCAGCCAACCTTTTGTTAAATGAATTATTATTTTTTACACCTGGAGATTTTTCCTTTTTTGACTAAAAATAAATATTCAATTTTTCGTTCCTTTTTTTATTGAATTGATTCCTGTTTCTATTTAGTGTGATAGAAATGCAAGCCCAGCTTTATCGAACAATTTATAATTCAAGCACTTGCTATCATTAAATATCATTTCACTTACTATCATTTCAAAATCTTTAAATCAATCAACTCATTAATGAAAAGTCGGATAAAACCCTAGATTTATTTTAAATATTCTTGTTATTATCTGGTCATTGAAATTTTTCAAAAATTCCAAAAATTAGAACAAACCAACTTAATTCATTGAAACTTGTATTCATTCAAATTTTGATAATTTACATTTTAATAACCTTTTTACTTAGTGATCTATTAATATTGTTGTATATAAACGATACAAACTGTTTACTACGCGTCATTTCAAGTACATTCGTGCACTTGGAATGCCTAACGATGCCGAAAGGCGAAACCCTGGTCGGTAGCGACAAAACTCATTGAAAAGTACAAAATCAAAAAAATCAAATTTGATATTAAAATACCATCAAGCACCCTCGGTCGAAATACTTAATTAAAGATATCAAAGTTTTGGTTACAAATATTTAACGGTTCATGCACATTGTATTAAACAACATGATGGCATTATTAAGTCATTTTTAGTCAAAAGTGTAATACATAACAACAATAATCACATTAAGACTACTTGTAATAAAGCATTGAAAATGTTGGGCTTTATCCTCCGTACTACCAAGGACTTTCCAGGAGTAAAAATTTTGATACTAATGTATAATTCTTTAGTTCGAAGCCGACTTGAGAGTGGATCGATTGTTTGGGCCCCAAGAGGTGCGAAATATGTTCTTATGGTGGAGAGGGTTCAGAAGAAGTTTTTGAGAATTCTCTATTTGAGGACATACGGATACTACCCATGGCTTTATCCAACCGATTTTCTTTTAGCATGCTCACGTTCAATAGTTTGAATACTCGAAGAGAAATGTACCTGGCCACATATTTTTTTCGACTTATCCGAGGCCAAAATGAGAATTCCACCATTCTTAAGAATGTTAAACTGAATAAATAAATCTGCATGTTTGTCAACCATAATTAGATGGAAATCCTGGTAATGAGTTCAATTGAGTCAACGAATTAGTTCCTGTGAACAGAATAAAAGCCATATCAATTCTTACAAATTAAAAACAAACAAAAGAAAATAAAAATAGAAATCAGAAATAAAAGTGTATAAGGAAGAAATACAATAAGCCTCGGTTTAATGAATCGGATAAAACAAAGGTGAAGAAACGAAGACTAATTGATCGTTAAATAAATTGCAGTCGGGAATAAATTAAGTCTTTAAAACTCGATATGTTAGAAATCCTTGAAATAAACCGACATTAACTTATTCCCGATTCAAGTTCTAATTGATGTAACTAATAAATATACAAAGTGAAATATTCATACATAAAACCGTTCAACTGCGTTTAATGTGAGTATTCAAGTAGTACAATATCTAATTTTTAAAAAAACCAAATGAAGGATTCGTTCAAAAGCTATTCAAATGCAATAAATGTAAATTTTCATTTTCTGGCAGAAATCAGTTGATAGGCTTTCTTTTCCATATTTGCTAAAGGATTTAAATGGATGTTTAGCAATAAATGCAGGTGAATCTTCAATACATATGTTATCAAAGAGATTTTCTTTTTTTTAACCAAGTTTCTTATGTTTTTATAGTAACTATTCTTTTCTAGACACCAAAAGACATAATCGGGTGAAAAACCATTTGAATGCGACTAGTGTCAGTGTTAGACTGCATCAAGATATGACTTAAAAAGACACAAAATGATACATTTGGGTGAAACGCCTTTAAATGCGATCTGCCAAGCCGCATAACCTTGACAGTATAAAATCACAAAGAGATTGATAGTGGCAAAAACCACTATAACTGATAACATTAATTAACGACAAAATTCCATTTTATCGAAATACGCAACTTTTCTTTTTCTATGACAAAACATGCCAATTTGGTTAATTATCTAAATGATGCCACTCGCTGAAATGCTATAAAAACCCAAACAAACAATGATTCAATTTTATTCATGTTATACTGTTAAGCAATTCATTGTATTTGTCATAATTGAAATCTGTTCATTAAATAAAACCAAACATCTTCAAGATAAGATAATTTTATTTACTAAGTGTACCGCTCGTGACCCTACGAAAATCATAGACAAATACCTCACGGTTGTCTATAATCTTGAACTATCCTTTGGGAAAGCTCACTTTCTACTTAATATTGGAACTTCTTTGAGTCTCTATCAAAAGTCAACTCAGCCCACTGAAAGAAAGGTTATATTTTCTCATCCTATATAATATTTTAATAAAGAAGAGGACATAACAGTACGTCAAGATAAGGTTTTTCAATTTTAAGCAAGGCATCAAAAAGATTCTTGTTACACGAGTACGTGAAGTTGATTTGTATTTAATTTAGATTTACGGTAATTGTGTAATGATAATAATTTGGCCCCTGACCAAGAAGGGTTGCCCATGACTACTGCTGTAGATAAATAAACATGAAAATAATAATACTTATTTAGTACAAACTTATTCCTAATTGAATAAACCTCAACTGAATAAGTTGGGACAAAGACACACACGTTTGTCAATTGAGGATAGTAAGTTGATCTCAGAGTGGAACTGTCATAATAAATGGACCTAAAATCTGAACGATTTGAAAAGTGTCTACTCTAACTTTACTGAACATCGAACCTGATGTGAATTTCTGGAACATTCTGCCAACGAAATAAATGACAAAGAAGAATTTACCACATGAGATGGGCGGAAAATGGAGGAAAAGAGAGTAATGGTGAAGAACGCACCGCATTTTATTGAAAACCGTGATGTGTCTCGTTCTACATAATATTTTGTTTAATTTCATTATGTAAGATACAGGGATTTAAAAGAACCTGCGGATACAATTGGGGATATGAAGTCCACTGCGAGGCATTGTGTTAAACATATCGAAAACAAAAAGTCGCCTGCCGAAAAGTAAACGACTTTTATTTAATCAACAACCAAGCCGTCCTTAGCGATGCCGTGAAGAATACAGTATATAATCGTAGGTAATAGAAGATTAAATTATTTTGTTCAAGACTCACAATTACTCACTATATTTGAATCTAATTAGCCTAACAACCGGTGTTGTAGAAGCAAGCGAACTGTATACGGCAAGACGATCTGTGTACAAAATGGTATATGTACCTATTTTTTACATGAATTACAATGACGCTTAATTGCAATTCTTTGTCATGTATCGTTAGTGCTTTTGTCTGGCGGTGGAATAGGTATATTGTTTGAATTTATCCGCATACAAGTTATTTAGTATTATACATACTTATATTTTAAACTTTATATATTCTTTTTGGTTGAAGTAATTGTCTATGGATTTGTAAAATTTTATTGTTTCCATGGAACGAGTGAGAAATTTAATATTTTTGACGCGATTAAAATTCTAACAATGATATCTTTATTCATATCAAGACATCAAATAATATTTGCAAAGTTCATTTGAGAAGGCCCGGCAACATATTATTGCACGTGGGGACCTCGCCAATTCTTTTTCTCTATGCGAAGGAAATATTCTTTTTGTCTATGGGCCCAAGCCAATCGTCAAGTAAACGTTTCGCCCTAACGAATCGAAAAGTGCTTAAAATGGATATCAAATTAGAACCAGCAGATCTTTCGATTGGCTGCAGTGACCTCGAAGTCACTGTAAAGCAAGAGGAATTATTCGCCGATGACGATTACCGCGTGGCGGAAGAGGTAAGGAAAGCATTTTTTAACATGTAATTAACGCAAGATCAGCGCGCCTCACGTAACATTGTACTCTGTCCACTTTTCAAACAGCGGTAACGGTCAAAATAATTTTGCACCTACATTATGTGTTTTTATCCGTTGTTTTATTTTGAAAGCGAAACCATTCATCAGTTTATTCAATTATTGGTCAACATTTCGTTGAATGTGTTTTTAAAAGCTACGTGAATGTAAATATTTTGATAGTTTTAACCCTTCGTATGTCAGTTGACATCGATTTGCTCTTTTATTAAACTGAATAATATTTTACAGTGTACGGTTGCAGGAAAAGTCGACAAAATCAATAAAGCAATCGTTTCTAAATCTTTCTATTGACATGACACATGTCTACATGTAACTCAGACCTTAAATGATTAATAATACGGTCTTTCATGATAATGTGAATATAGCATTTGTTAAAAATAATAAAACATTTTTAGTACTTTTCCACATAAAATTTATTGGATCAGGACCGGTTTAACTCATGGCAAGCATTGTCAACTGATAAGAAATACAATAAAACAGCGATATTTATACCAAAGATAAATAAAAAATACAAGGTTTTACAAACAATTGGTATTACAACTAAATAAATAAATTGATTTAAAATACAAGAAAAATAAACTTTAAATATAATGCAAGCTATGACATCAAAATCGAACAAAAAAAAGCTTAAAAATTGGTGCATCCAATAAATAATTGAATCTTTATGTCTGTCTACTATTATAAGATGTGGAAATTCCAGTAATGAGTTCAATCCAACGAAATTGTTTCCTGCGAAAAGATTAAATATTTCATTAGAATTTTTTTTCTTACAATTTGCTTCAATTTATTTTGTTGTAATTATATTTGTTTTGTTGTATTTCTTGTCAGTTGACAATGCTCGCCATGAGCGAAACCGGTCTTGATCCAATGAATTATATGTGGAAATAATACTAAAAACGTTTTAAATTTTTATTATAATGCCATTCCTCCAAGTATTGACAGTGAACACCCTAAAAGTGACTCCGACCTTATATGATTATTAATACGGTCTTTCATCATAATATGAATCTAGCATTTGTTGTTCATACTATACAAACGAATATTTAAACTGTCTTTCAGTTTAATATGATCACGGATGGTTTCATATTATGTTTATTTTATATGAGACATTTCACACATTTTAATTGTTTAAAACTTTTTTGTGAATAGTATTGGAAGGTGGTCATGAAGTCGGATTCTATATAAACAATTTATTTCTTTTTCTTATGAAAAAATATTTTAAACCAAAATCATTTCTATTTCAAGGCTGTCCCTGTCATTTTACGACATTTAAAAGAAGAACAAGAAGGAATAATTGAAAATGAATTAAAAACTGCAATTTTGAAGAATTTGATCTTTTGGCGATCCCTTTAAAAACAGAAAACAATCTCGATGCCAGCGTGTGTTCATATGATTGTAATGAATGTGAAGAGAAAGAGGTAATTATTTATAAACAGAAATAGGCTTTCATTATTTATTTTATTAATATCTTTTGAAATACTTGAATATTTTGTGTTGAATTGATGTTTTGATCTATGAAAAATATTATTGATTCAGTTGGTTTTCACTCAGATAGAGTAACAAATTTCTTGCCAAAACGTTTGAGATAGAAAAGAATTTTTCTTCATTTGCTCAATTTTTAATGCCGGGTGATAAAAAAAACTGATTCAGTACCATAAAAAGGGGTCAAAAGAAACACTTTTTACGCTTCACGACGATCTATTTTCATACCTGCACCACATAATTCAAATATAAATGGCTCGACACTTGTTTCTATGGTCCCACTACACATTCATGACAATATTTTTCAAATATTCACTAGTTATTAAGACACAGTAAATTTTTTTCAATGTCTCTATTCACATTGAATCAGGGTGAATAGAAACGAGAGGGTAAATCGAGACTTGGCAGGTGAATAAAGATTAAAACGATTGGAATGTATAAACCTCTATTCCATAGGTGGCCAACCTTTTGAGCAGCTGGGCCAGATTTTGGAAATGAGATTTCCCACCAGGCCAAATAATATTTTTTCTTAAAAAGATATAACAAAAATGATAATCAAACACATTTATTAGATAAAAGTTACGCAATACAAAAAACATTTTTTTCAAACGCTCATCAGACATTCGTGTTCTCATTTGAGACTTTATTTGCTGCATTTGACTTAAAAGCTGTCGACAGGTGTAAGTGTTTCCAAAAAGCGAAATCATCAAAAAAGCATGTTTGAAAAATGCAGGATATTTCTTACGGTCTAAATATATTTGGTAAAAATCTTCCAACCCAACATGATTGAATTTCTCTTTTGACTGAGCATCACAACACATTTCACAATGTTCCATTTGTAAAATTCCTGGCAAAAAATTCACGTCTACGAAGAATGGCGTTGAAAATGCAGTAAAAAGCACACAATGCTTTTTAAAAACTTGAAATCGGTTTCAAATATCAAGCTTAAGTCGGATATCAAAGCGCTATAAGGATGTAGGAAATTGAGTGAAGATTTTTGTGCATAGCTGTTGTTCCCAAAGCCCAATTTTTTTATTTGGAATGCGGAAATAAGATCATACATGTGATTAATAAGTTGATCTTTGCCTTGTAAACGAGTATTAACAACGCTTAGATGGCTAACTACTTATATCGACCAAAAATGCTAAAGTGGCTGACCCACCCCTTGTCTTCAAATTCTGGGATACTTCTCGACATGCTTGCGAAAAATCATCCTATTTCTTGCTTCATTCAAATACTCTTTTCACTATCTTGGCACGCCTCGGCCATCTTACTTCTGAATAAAATGTTACGTCATCATACCGTGAAGTCAAAGACTTGAGAAACTCTTGGAACTGACGGTGATTCAACCACTTTGATTTAATAAGGTTCACTTTTTATTAAATCAAAGTAAAGAAATAAGTTTATCGTATAAATTTGGATTGTTTGAATTTTGTAATTTTCAAAAAACTTTGTCGCTTACGACTTGAATTACACCTTTCGGCGTCTTCAGGCATTCCAAGTGCACGGATGTACTTGAACTAAGGCGCAGTAAACAGTTTGTATCGTCTATATACAAAATAGAAGGAGATCACTAAGTTAAATGGCTATTAAAATGTTAATTAGTAAACTTGAATGTACACAAGTTTCAATGGATTGAGTGTGTTTATTGTAATTATGGGGATTTTTGGTTCCGATATGTTGATGATTTTATTTGTTCACTTAACGGAACCGATAGACAAATCACTAAATTCCATAACCTTATAAACTCATTAGACGATAATATTAAATTCACCCTGGAAATTAAATCATTTTTATTTTCTAGGCTGTCCCAGTCACTTTAAGTCGTCTTAAAGAAGAAGAAGAAGAAGAAATGAATACTAAGTTGATAAACTATAATGTCGACAAATGTGAACCTTCGATGAACCCTTTAAAAACAGAAAACATTCTTGATGCCAGCGTGTGTTCATTTGATAACAATGAATGTGAAGCGAAAGAGGTAATCTTTTTTTGCAGAAGTAAGCTGTCATTATTAATGTTTTTTTTATATTTGTTAAATATTCGTGAATATTTCGTGTTTGTTTTATATTGAATGTATGAACAATACTATTGATTGATTTGGTATTAACCCAGCAAGAGTTATGCCATTTCCAACGGGTAGTTAAAGTCGAGATAAAAGAAAAAATAGAACTTAAACTGCCGATTTTATTATTAACTATATTTTATTGGATATTGTTATTTTCTCTAAAATGCAAATGATTTTCCTGATCCATAAATGGATTCGGCTTCTTCGCTTTCTAATCCAATACATTTTATACACCAACTGTGCTTCGTTTCAATTCAACGTATGCATTCTCTCACTAATTCTATTGTTTTTTTTAGATTTCACCTCACAAAATATCTTCGCAGATATGCTTTCAAATATCCTATTTTAATATCGAAGAAGTCGATATCAAAAAAGAGATTTCAAGACATCAACCGATTGAGGCGGTTATAAAATTAGTTAGAACGGTGTTCTATGACAGAAATTTTGTGTGCACTGTTTGCTTTGATTTATTCTCTTCGCTTCGTTCACTGTGCACGCATCGAAATTCGCAAAGCGACAAAACAACCAAATGCGGTCTAGGTGATAGCAAATCGACACGACGACATGACTCGAAATCATACGCATTGAAACGTTCGGTTGTAAAACCATTCGATTGCGACCAGTGTCGGCATTCAAGTTATACACGATCTCATTTAAAAATACACAAAATGAAACATTCAGGCGAAAGGCCATTTAAATGCGACCAGTGTCAGCATTCAAGTGCTTCTAGATGTGACTTAAAAAATCACAAAATGACACATTCGGGTGAAAAGCCATTCAAATGCGACCAGTGCCAGTATTCATGTGTCAAAAAAAGTAACCTGAAACTGCACAAAATGAAACATTCGGCTGTAATGCCATTCAATTGTGACCTGTGTCAGTATTCAAGTGCAACAAGAAGTCAGTTAAAAAGTCACAAAATATCGCATTCGGGTGAAAAGCCATTTAAATGCGACCAGTGTCAGTATTCAAGTGCAACAAGAAGTCAGTTTAAATGTCACAAAATGACACATTCGGGTGAAAAGCCATTCAAATGCGACCTGTGTCAGTATTCAAGTACAACAATTAGTAACTTAAAAACTCACAAATTGAAACATTCGGGTGAAAAGCCATTCAAATGCGACCAATGTCAGTATGCAAGTACAACAAATGCTAGCTTAAAAATACACAAATTGAAGCATTTGGGTGAAAAGTCATTTTATGCGACTAGTTTCAGGTGCCAAAACACGTGACTTAAAAAGTCAAAAAATGACACATACGGGTGAAAAGCCATTTCAATGTGTTCAAGACTCACAATCGCTCATTTTCTTTGAATTTAATTAGCCTTACAACCAGTGCTTTATAAGTAAAAAATCTGTGTACGGCAAAACGATCTTTGTACGAAAAAAATACATCGAATAAATTTCGCTTGACTGCAATCATTTGTCATTTATATCGTTAATGTTGATACCGCCTGATATTGTAGGTCATCAGGACTCTCTCGAACGATCTTATTATCAATCACCTCAATCAATGGTAATAAGGCCTAAACTAAACGATTATATCGCGAATAAATTCAAAAATTTGCAAAACCGACAGGCGAACCAATCCATGCTCAGCAAACATAGCCCTGCATATGTGAACGCATCCATGCTCAGCAAACATGGCCCTGCATATGTGAACGTAGCTTTGAAAAAAAATGTGATCGCAGCCGTTCGGCAGTAAGCGCGTCGAAAACAAAGCCGATATGACAGTTGTAATTGAGTCGTAATGGAGTTTTGTTAGAATCGTGATTCGTCCGTAAAATCTCCTGCTTTCGGACAGGCAGGAAGTAAAGGTAGAGTTTCGGTTAAACGAATACCGATTGAAATCTTTATAAGAGACACTTTTCTCCCCATCCTATCCCTAAGTTCCCTCACCGAAAGCCTTGGAAGGATGCTGTCTGATTCCAGTCAGATTGGGAAGAAACCCTGCTCGTCTTAATGTCTTCAAAGCCTAATTTACCGATGCGGCAGTTCAGCTTTTGTCTAACGGTGAAATATTTATATCTTTTTACCGTTTGCGTTTGATTATATTTTTTTTAATTATCCGTATATAAGTTATTTAATACTGCATGGACCAATATTATATTAGGTAAAGTCAAAAGAGATTTCATTTTTTTTTGTTGCATGCTTTGCCATCCGTTCACCTCGGGATGCTGTCGAGTGAGCACGTCAAGGTTGGTGTCATTTTAATGCTCTGTTTTTTGACGTGACAGAGTCTTATAAATCGATGAACGCCCGCTGCACGCACGAAAAAGCATGACTCATTGTCCCGTTTGTCGCGTTACGCCGAAGGCAAGCGTGCGAGCGAGAGCGCGGATAAGCGATAGAGAGGCACGATCGGCCTACCGTTCGGATTGTGCCGCATCTATCTCTCTTCCACTCGATCGGTCGATGCGTCTGAGTAGAAAAGAGACAGCGGCAGCACACAACTTATACACCTACAGTACCTACACGTGATCTGTTTACAACTGTTTATAAAAGTATGCAATCATTTCATCAATGTTTTCTTATGACGTTGTCACGTTAAACTATCGTCCGTAAACCGACTTTACAGACAACCATTTTTGTCTTACTTTTTCATATTTTGTTTACCCATAGTGAAAATCTTCAAGCCAGAAATTGACGAAACACTTTTGCGATCTTGTTTAATGTTTTTGTTTGATAAAGGATTATAAGTAAAAGAAGCAAAAGAAGCGTAAGAAGAGTATTCGTAATACATATGGCGACACATTGAATAGTCGAAAATGCCATAGGTAGATGGTTCAAAAGGTTCCATGACAAATCAGAACATGACGTTTCAGAACATGACAAATTAGAATATGACAATTCAGAACATGACAAATCAGAACACGACTTTTCAGAACATGACATTTCAGAACATGACATTTCAGAACAAGACATTTCAGAACAATCGGCCTATCTACGGACACCGTCCGAGCGCGCTCGCTTTATAATATTGGGTTTTCACATACATATTTGTCTATAAACAATTTACCAATTATGAATAGGGCTGCAACAACAAGAAAATAACTGTAATTATGAGATCGCCGAAATTAAAATAAATGTTCACTAACAATTGTAGTTAGTTCGCGTGCATTTTAAAAATTATAAATTAATAATAACAACATAACATGTTATTATTATGTGTATAAAAATTCTGTGCAAGTCGATCTCGATACGACATTTGAGAAGCATGTAAAAATATTATATAAATGTAAATTTTAATCTTAATATTTTTTCCGCTAGAATAAGCCGGTGTTAAGACTGTTAATAAATAAAGACGTATTATAAAACTAAAACCTTCGTTATTTTGCCCGACTCCACCGCCAGATCCCACATACATATTGACACCGCCTTATGTGGTAGGTCATCAGAACTCTCTCGAACGATCTATTGTTCACCTCAGTCAATGAGTCAGTCGATATCAGGAAATAAATTAATTCTTATAATAATCTATATTGCAAGCTATAGCGGTGCAATGTAGAGTTATTTCAATTTCTCTTATCTCTTGACGCCCGACAATGCATGTGCTTCATAAAAAGTTCATAAGGCGATAAATCATCCCTTATCAGCGGGCGCATGTGTTAACGATTTTTGAAACGGCCATTGTTTTTTCTTTCTAAAGTAACCGTTTGTTTTCATACAGCAGTGAGAGATTGGACTGCATTGAGAATGCGCGCGCCTAATCCTCTCCATCAGAATTAAATTCGCGTCAAATTCCTGATATCTTCTTCGCTATCGTAATATTTGTGTGTTGTATAACGTCTGTGTAAACCATAAACAATTAAATAATGGGTGCTAACGCACCCACATAACGCTTAGAGATCGTGTTTTGTTTTAAAGAGTTCCATGTTTCTCCTACTCCGTTCACAAAATCCCTCTTTCTGAGTGTCGGATAGGAGGCTCCTTCTCGATTTACGAGGGAGCCGGAATACAGGTCTTCTCAATATATATATATATACATATTTGTGCCAGCCCAACGAATGAATTTTAAAATGCACGCGAACTAACTACAATAGTTAGTGAACATCTATTTTAATTTCGGCGATCTCATAATTACAGTTATTTTCTTGTTGCGGCAGCCCTATTCATAATTGGTAAATTGTTTATAGACTAATATGTATGTGAAAACCCAATATTATAAAGCGAGCGCGCTCGGACGGTGTCCGTAGATAGGCCGATTGTTCTGAAATGTCTTGTTCTGAAATGTCATGTTCTGAAAAGTCTTGTTCTGAAATGTCATGTTCTGAAAAGTCTTGTTTTGAAAAGTCATGTTCTGAAATGTCATGTTCTGAAATGTCATATTCTGAAAAGTCTTGTTCTGAAAAGTCATGTTCTGAATTGTCATGTTCTGAAACGTCATGTTCTGAATTGTCATGTTCTGATTTGTCCGGTTACCGGTTCAAAATATTCAAAAGTGGCAACAGAGAGTTAGAAAATAAACCGAAATCAGGACGGCCTCTTAATATCTATGATGACACATTAAATCCTCTGGTAGAAACTGATCCTCAAAAAACAATAAAGGAATTATCGCTCCACATCGGCTGTCACTGGCCGACAGTAAAAAAACCACTTGAAAAGACTCGGAAAAACACATAGATAGGAAATTTGGATACCGCACGAGCTATCGACGACGGACTTGGAACAACAGATAACCATTTGTTCATCGCTATAGTCCAGGTATAAAACCGATCCATTTGTGAGAAAAATCGTTACTCGGGATGAGAAGTGGATTCATTACGTGAACCGTGAATCGTGAACATGAGTTGTTTGTTCTTCCAAGGGGTAGAACCAGTCTGCCAATGGGAATGTCACTGGGAAGAGCTTTAACAATTTTAAACGGCATTGCTTCGGATGTCGACATATTTCATATTGACGTGAGTGAGTTCAGACGAATACTATATTTTATGAATAAAAGTTGATTTTGTCAGAACTCATTCGGTTGACTGCTTTGAAAATTTCTAATGTGATATTAATAATATTATTTCCTCTCTGTTTTTTTTATGACTATTGTAATTTTCATCTTATTTTTAATTTTTAATTAATTTGTGATTTTTATTATATATTTACATGTATGTATGTATATATATATAAATGCATGTATTTATATTTGTCAAATCCATGGCGCATTGGCGTCAGCTGTAATGCCATGATTTGCTTTTTTCTTAAATAAATAAATAAATTACTTTTAGAGACATCGATTTATAGATTAAAGAAAAAATGATATTTATAGAAGAAAGATTTAAGTTAAGCGTTATTCAGGATGAGTTAGTCTTATTGAATCTACAAACAAAAAGTTTATATATATTTAACATTCTATCATCAATAGACAATCTCTTTTTGTCTATGGTCGCACGGATATCGTCATACGTCGTTATATAGAATTATTGCATTCACAAATCGAAAACACTTCAAAATGGATATCAAAATAGAACCAGACGACGAATCGTCGTCTCATTATGTCTGGCAGAACAGCAACCGCGATGATTATGTTCAGATTGACATTCCAAATGAAGGTCTGTCTACCGGCTGCGTCGACCAAGCGCAGGTGAAGCAAGAAGCGTTATTCGCCGATGATGATTACTGCGTGGCGGAAGAGGTAATTAACCCATAATTGTACACCTGTACCACAAGATTAAGTTAATATAAGCCCTGCTCACGTATTATTGAACTAAGGCCTGGAAAATTTTGCTCCTTTTTTAGTATCTTAGAACCGTTGCATTAATTTAAAAGTGGAAAAATTTCTGTCTTTTAGTTGATTCAATAAAAATCATTTTCGTGTTCATTAACGTGTTTAACCATCGAAAAGCCCTTATGCAACATATGATTAAATTAGAATTTTTTGAATTTTGTACTTTTCCATGAGTTTTGTCGCTAACGACCTGGGTTTCGCCTTTCGGCATCTTCAGGCATTCCAAGTGCACGGATGTACTTGAACTGACATACTTAATTAATGATATGATAGACGAAATACTTAATTATAAGATTAAATAATTAAGAATATCTTTTATTTAAATATTTTAAATATCTATTTGGCAATACTGATTATTTTACGGACACGGAAAGAAAAATAACAATGTATTTTAGTTCTACATAAATTATTTTATATGTTTGTTGATAGCTATTTCGGCTTACGCCTTCGTTGGAACTATGACGATCCTGACGAAGGCGTAAGCCGAAATAGCTATCAACAATTATATAAAATAATTTATGTAGAACTAAAATACATTGTTATTTTTCTTTCCGTATTATAATGGAGTTCTACCAAGTAAATGCCCACTCAATCAATAAACTGATTATTTTATTTATTTATGAATCATTTCTACTATCAAGACTTTCCTGGTCAACTACAGAGATATTAAAAAAGAAGAAGAAGTTGAAATTGAATTTCAAAACTGCCATATGAAAAGCTGTGACCCTTTGACGGAACCTATTAAGACAGAAACAAAAATTGATGTCAGCAAAGTGGTAAATATTTCTGTTTTAAAATAGGCTTTTTCACTCTATTGCTTCTCTTTTAGTTTTCTTTTTTTGAGCCGGTATAATTAGATACAGTCAAACACTTCCATACTCTCGCATACACTCAACAACACGTGCCAGACAAGACACGACGGCGTGTTGGCTTCCCGTTTGCTACATTTTGTGAGTGCTATGCATTTTATAACCTAGCAACCAAATATTTACGTAAATATTTCGTTCAAATATTTTTTTTTTGCAAAACTCATATTATCTTAGTTTGCATTTTTTTGTATGAGATTCACGCCTCTTTTTACACTACCTATTATACCACGGTCCCGACTATAGTGTTAGCGGGGGCTTAACTGTAATTGGATTGTTTTTGAAGGCATGGGTATTTGTGCCCGTTCCCTTCCCACCCTTCCGATCCCGAAAACAAAATGGCACGTCACTAGAGCGATAAGCTCAAATCTAGCTCTTTCTCGATTTGTCGCTTCTTTTTAATCTCTAACTTTTTGAAAAATTATTTACAAGCAGTTCTCGCAGAAGAAGAACATTTTTTTTATATTAACTATGTTGCAACTAAGCAGCAATATTCTTTTTGAATATAGCCATATCCGCCCTCTACGTATTGACACTCCACGGAAAACGCTTGTATGGTTGTATTTAAACAAAAAAGTGGTGCCATAACGGCAAAATTGTCACATTTGAAATGATTTTTAACTTTTGGTCCGAGAAACGGATGCAGAATGTCAATAATAGAGCACAACGTGAGGGTGATTAGCTGAGTGATATGCATTTCTCGATAAATCACATCAGTTATAAACTCCGTTATGAGACCATATACTCCAAGTTGGAGGAGTCCATATGCTCGGAGCTACGGGACGCGTTGATGATCTGGGAAAAAGCGAAGAAAAAAAGCCGGCAAAAAATCTTTAAGACCCGCGTGTCGGCAATATACTCCGAATATAGAGTGGATATGGAAAAAACAAAATTTCAGTGCAATAAAGTCCTGATACCTTTTTGACAGCCTTCGAAACGCCCATAAAACACCTTCAACATGAATCTATTTTTCTTTATTCATTCTACTATTATTCTTTGATATTAACATTTATTCAAATGGAGCAATAATGGGATTGAGTGTTTTTTAACCATTATAAAATAAAATTATTACCCTTCTCGCCAGTTGAGACATCAAAAGTGCTGACTTTTAAATACACTAGATTGGTAGAAAAAATCGTCGGTTGACTTAATTTTCCTGGATGCACCGTGTCGCGGCCATATGATCCTAATATGGAGCGGATATAGAAAAAAAATGGTGTCTGTAAAGTCGGTCTACGGACAATAGTTTAACGTGACAACGTCATAAGAAAACATTGATGAAATGATTGCATACTTATATGAATAAAATGGAATCATTTTTATTGAATTATCATAATTTTGTATATTTGTTATACGTTAATCAGATTTTTAATATGCAAGAATTAATTACCTTTATTGCCGCAATTTTTGTTGTAATATAAACAATGAAAACCACATTAACATTTCACTTCACATTATAAACAGTTGTAAACAGATCACGTGTAGGTACTGTAGGTGTATAAGTTGTGTGCTGCCGCTGTCTCTTTTCTTCTCAGACGCATCGACCAATCGAGTGGAAGAGAGATAGATGCGGCACAATCCGAACGGTAGGCCGATCGCGCCTCTATCGCTTATCCGCGCTCTCGCTCGCACGCTTGCCTTCGGCGTAACGCGACAAACGGGACAATGAGTCATGTTTTTTCGTGCGTGCAGCGGGCGTTCATCGATTTATAAGACGTTGTCACGTCAAAAAAAGAAGTGTCAACGAAAACGCGGCCGCTGAGTCTACAAGTTTAAATTATTTCACACAATAATCGTGTTTTTTTTCAATTTTATTAGTAGGTATCCAATTTCTTACCGATTTTCTTTTTTATAGCTATCACCTTGCGAAATTTATTCAAAGAAGAAATCTCCCGTGTCCTGTATTGATGTCGAAGAATTCAGTATCAAGAGAGAGATAATAAGACATCAACCTGTTGTGGTGGTTATAAAATTAGTTCGAGCGGTGTTCTATGAAAGGAATTTCGTTTGCAGTGCTTGTTTTAATATATTCTCGTCGCTTCGTTCTCTTATCACTCATCGAAACCTTGAAAAGAAGCATAACGGAGAAAAGCTATATCAATGCGATCAGTGTCAGTACACGTCAGCTCAAAAAGGTTATTTGACAAAACACAAAATTATACATTCGGGTGAAAAACCATTCAAATGCGATCAGTGCCATTTCTCATGTAGCCAAAGTTCAAACTTGAAAATACACCAAATGATACATTCGGGTAAAAAACCATACACATGCGATCAATGTCAATTTTCTTGTACCCAAAGTTCAAACTTAAAAAGGCACAAAATCAGACATTCGGGTGAAAAACCATTCAAATGTGATCAGTGTCAATATTCAAGTTGCGAAAGTTCAAACTTGAAAACTCACAAAATGAGACATTCGAGTGAAAAACCATTCAAATGTGATCAGTGTAAATTTTCATGTTCCCTAAATTCAAACTTGAAAACTCACAAAATGAGACATTCGAATGAAAAACCATTCAAATGCGATCAGTGTCAATTTTCCTGTTCGCAAAATTCACACTTGAAAAGTCACAAAAAGAAACATTCGGGTGAAAAACCATTGAAATAAAGCCAGTTAAAAAATTATTCAATCGAATAATTCAGGCTAAAACGTTCACTGAAGAACACCTCAATTGATTTATCATATTCATTTAAAAAATCATATGAATGTGAAAACGGATCTTAATATTTGAAAGAAAAAATATCTGGTTCACAGTTTTAAGATTATAAGAAATTAAACAATATTGTGAATTTCTTCAAAATCATAACCATAAGCCATAAAAATTAAACTCACTCACGTTTATATGAAAAATGATCTCATCCGAAGCCATACTGCTTTGAAAACACGAAGCAGTGCCTTCCCACTGGCAGGCCATTTCTACTCCTTCGAAGAATTGGTATCGAATATTCACAGTAAAATGAAGTCCTGATATTTTTTTGACAGCCCTTGATACACCCCTATTGGACAACTTCAACTGTATTTCTATTCAAAGTATTTCACACTCTTATGAAATATTTAAATTTATCACAGTGAAACACAAAGAAGACTGAACGTTTGTAAACCAAGATGAATGAAATATATTTTGTTTCCTTGGAGATATTTTTTGAGCTTAAAAGATTTAATTTTTTTACTGCAAATATATTTTTATTGTGTATTATTAGAATCCGTGATAACTCGGCACAAGTCAAGTCGGCACATGGCACGTCGACACATGTCAAGTCTGCACATGACAGGTTGACACATAAACAATTCGGCACCTAGACATCTTGACAAAATTACCTTTTTGTAATACAGTGAAAAAATGTATTTGAGCTCTACAAAAATAATATATGGTTGATGGCTATTTCATAATAATGCTTGAATTGTGACAAATTGATATAAGTTTTTCTAAATGAAAGCAAATATGGGTTTTTAGTGAGTGGTAATGAACGTACATTAGTTTTACATCAAGATATTAGTAAAATGGCAATGGCGATCTGTGATGATCAGAGTATTGATGTTGGATTAATGTTTGTTTTCTTATTGAAAATGTCATTGGATTGATGATATCTATTAATTTCCAATTGTTCTAATGCATTTATCTAAAGGCCAATTAATAGTAATTCTGTACTGGAAGCTAGATATGGCTATGGCTGGCTATGTTAGACTGTAATAACGACATGACTTTTCATAATCTAGCATGCAAATTTTACGTAATTATATAGGAATTCATTTCCCTTAGTGTGCCAGAAGGTGTTTTCTTCCATAAAACACCCCCTTCGTGCAGTATTTTGACGGAGATCGAATAAAAATAGGAGTGGTTTGTCAACTTGTCCATGTGCTGAATTGTCTATGTGGAAACTTGTCATGTGCCGACTTGACATGTGTCGACGTAGCATGTGCCGACTTGACTTGTGCCGATTGGTCTGGTCACCGTATTATTATTGAAAATATAATGATTCAAAGCGAATATATAGTTTTAAATTGTTTTGATTTACTTTCAGCCGTATTTATTTTTAGGTAGTCCTATTTATTGCACTTAATTAAAGGTAAAATTATGCTTTTCATATTCTATCATCAATAGACAATCTTATTTTATCTATTGGTAATGAATTTTTCTTTTTGTCTATGGTCGTAAAATAATCTTTATAAAACATTGTACATATTGCTATTTCGCACGTACAAATCGAAATCTATTAAAAATGGATATCAAAATAGAACCAGGCGACGAATCATTGCCTCATTATGTATGTATGTCTTGACAGCGACCGCAATGATAATTTTCAGAATGCAATTCCATATCTGTTAAAGTTTTTTTTCTGTCTGCGTCGACCACGCGCAATTGAAGCAAGAAGCCGAGATAATTTTCGATATAAACGAAATAATATCTATTCCATTAATTTCAAACAAATATAAACTGCAAATAAAGTAATATCTTCAATAAGAGAAAACGCCAGTACCTGCGAAATTCATTTGTTAGGTGTGTGTTTAACCTTATCCAATGATTTCTAATGTGTTCACTGGCAAAACTTGGAGAAAAAGAATTAACATAACGATTTTTTTTGTACTTTTTGCATTTAAAATTTTTAAAACATGACTTTTGTTTCTAATGGAAAGTATTATCATTTGATTATTAACTGCCGTGCATTATTATTTGATAATGCACGCAATAAGAGAAACCGGTCCTGATGCAAAAGAAGAGTTATAAGTACTCAAAAATTGTTACTTATTTGATTTTCCTTTCCAATTGATTGCATTTTATCAGGCATTATTGTATTTAATGGGTCAGTAACTAATTCAAGTTTTGGTCAGTTAAATAAATAAATGGTCAGTTAAAAATCAAGATGGTCAGTTAATATTATAAACAGTCAGTTTTTATTGTATCAGTGTGCATGTGGTCAGTTATTAAATAAAATGGTCAGTTATTTATTTTAATGGTAAGTTATTTAATAAAAACGGTTAGTTTTTAATTTAAATGGTCAGTTATTTTAATAAAAATAATAAGTTTTAGTTTGACAGCTTGTGAATTTTATCAAATATTACGACCATAGAGGCAAATTTGAGACATGTTCCATAAAAAATTACCGCATGAAATGAACTAATTTCTTACGTTCAGGTATTTGGAAGCATATACATAATATTAATTAAATAAGTGTAAAGTTTACGATAGTATTTAAAATGTTTATGTATTCGTTTAATTTTTAACTGACCATTTATGATTTTTAACTGGCCGTTTTAAGTATTTATTACTGACCGTTTTAAGAATTTATAACTGACCATTTATCGAATTAGAAACTGACCAAATAATTACTAGTCTTTATCTTTAAGTATACTATGTTGATAAAGATCTGGAGTCTCTAAATTTATGTTGAAAAGCTCAAAGTTATCTGATATTGTTTATGGACATTCAACAATATTTTAGCCACCTTATGATAACCTGATAATTTTCTAATTCACTTGTGTTTTTGTAGCTGATATTAAATAACTGGACATTTTTCTTAAATAAACATATTTTCTTCTACTTTTCGTTTCTTTTTTTATTGGTATTAGTTCCTGTATTCATTCAGTAAAAAAGAAATGTAAGCCCTGCGTTTTCAAACAAGAAGTAAATGATTTTTGAGAGAAAACTGGATTTTGTATTTATTATTTGGTTTTCCGCGGTGGTGAAGTAGTCAACGGCAATAACCTACTTCTTTGGTGGACCACCGGCAGTTTTTTTCAGTTTATAAACCTATTCTGTACAAATGCAATCGATGCTCTGTATTGTAATCCCATCCCACCTTGACGATTTTAAAAAGTGACGCACAACAAAAGCGATGAGCTTAACACTCGTCGTGTCCTTGTCATAGTGTCCACTCAAATCCTTCTCTCTTGTTAAAATAGAGATAAAGCAACTGAATAACAAATGGTTCTCGTAGATTAACCCACTAAAAATTTAATTTAATGTGTATGATTATAGAAAACATATTATTATATAAATACATTTCTTCATACTTATAATTAAAATCATTCAAAGCGGATGGTTTTAAATAGTTTTGCTTTTATTTCGGCCGTATTTATTTTAAGGCAGTCCTGTTTCTTCTACCAAATTAAAAATAAATCAAGCTTATTATTTTATCATCAATAGACAATCTTTTTTTGTCTATGGTCTTCAATTTTTCTTTTTGTCTATGGTCAATCACTAATCGTAATAGATCTTTGTTTCGAAAGCTCGCATTAACAAACCGATAACTGTTCAAAATGGATCTCAAAATAAAACCAGACGACGAATCGTTGCCTGTTAATGTATGGCAGAACAGCAACCGCAATGGTTCTCTTCAGATTGACATTCCAAATAAAGATCTTTCTACTGGCTTCCTCGACCACGCGAAAGTGAAGCAAGAAGACTTATTCGCCGATGACGCAAACCGCGTGGCGGAAGAGGTAATTAACCCATATTTGTATACCTGTAACACGAGGCTTAGTTCTGATCAGCCCTTCCTTATCAATTTTTTACCATGCCCAGAAAAATTTTCCTCTATTATTAATTTTGAACCGTTGCATATACTTTAAAGAGGAAAAATTTTCAGTCAATTAGTCGATTCAACAATAGAATTTTCGTGTATATGTAGAATTGTACCCCTCGAGCGGTCTTTAAGGAAATTATGATCAAATAATTTAGCATATATTTTGAATGATTAAAATATATATCTGGAATGCCAAATACTATGCCTAATACCAATAAGCTAAACATTTTTGGCTGTGAAAATCATACGAGATTAACTCTATATATAATAATAACAATGATATATAATAAATTATTCGTGAACAACTACAATAAATTACATACACCCAGTGCAAGGTATACTCTTCACGATATTTTTATTTATTTATTTTTTTTAAAAAAAATATTTGGCATTACAGCTTACGCCAATGCGCCAAATATTCTATAAGTTGTGAAAGTCATACGAGATTAACTCGATGGTAAATAATGTATCAGTTGTAAACAAAATCAACGATAAATAACATACACCCAGCCCAAGGTGTTTTTTTTTCAATTGAAAAAATCTGACCTTGCCGGGGATCGAACCCGGGCCCCCCGATTGCTAGAACAAAGCTCTTGCCACTAGACCACAGGGACCGACTATATGAATATTACAATTTATTAACTTATGAGAAGCAATCAATTGGGAAAGCTAAAACCCATTTGAAATAAACAAAGCAATGGCTAACAACCTGAAATATTAAGGATAATATTGAATTGTACTTTTAATTATTTATGAATCATTTCTCTTATCAAGACTTTCCCGGCCAACTTCAGAGATATTAAAAAAGAAGAAGAAGAAGTCGAAATAAAATTTCAACACTTTGATTTTGAAGAATGTGACCCTTTGGCGAAATGTCTAAAGACAGAAACTAAATTTGATGTCATCAAAGAGGTAATTAATTATTTTAAAAAAATATGCTTTTATTTTTTGTAGTGTTTCTTTTGATTTATTAAGTGGAGCCGGTTTTGAACCGATCTAAAGCTTACGACCCGACGTTTAATCGCATATGTTTCGCCATGTTAGCTATGTCTAAGGCTTTTTTTTTAAAATATTTCCGTACAAGATATTAAACAAATAGTCTCAGCGCTATCAAAAAGCGTAATGAAATATTCACAATATAAACGCAAATATTATTTTGCATGTATACAGATTTTGAAACCAATTGAGTAAATACAAATTATATTTAAAATCATCAGTAAATTCAATAAACTCATTCGATGACAGAAAATCGGGGTGCTAAATTTCAACAAATTGAAAATACAGTTTTACTGTTACATATACATTTAACAAAAATCCAAAATTGTAGCCATAAGAACATAGAGAAAAAATTTATAAAATGGCATTGAAAATTATATAAGATTTCAACCGAGTGAGTTTCGACAAAATCATTTTTTAATCATTAAATGTAGTATTCGTCTGAACTCACTCACTCAATGTGAAATATCTCGACTTGAAAATACACATCGTGGCATAACAGTTGACGCCAATGCGCCATGTATTTCACAAAAATGTCAACATTTTCATTTATAAATATTAACATATGTATATGCATATATACCTGTATATACATATAAAAGTGAAACTGTATTCTCAGTGAAAATGTATCAGTGATAGATTTGTATGACAACATGATTTCACTGTTCACGATCATTGAAATTATTGGCAAGTCGATGATTCGTCGTCTTAAAATGTTGGTTTTTGCTTCAATGAAACAAAATCAGCAAGAATGTCCCTTTCATACGGGGGAAAAAAGAGGGAATGTCCAAAGACAAAACACAGACAATCATAGGGGTGAAAGAAAACGTTGTCAAATTTAATACCCGGGACGAGCTTTGGACGAAGAATACATTTTCACTGAGAATACAGTTGCTAAAATGCCTTCCCATCATAAAATCCAAAAAATGCAATAAATAGTCGTATTAACAGTTTAGTATATTTGGTCAAAACCAAAAAAATCATGTTCAATGGTGGTTATATTGCATGACTGCTGGGTCATAAATCATGAAATAAGTCAGAACTAAAAACTTATATCGAACTGTATTGTTGAACAAGTGACTCGGGATTTACAAAAAATATATGCCATTAGAGCAAACATGAAAAAAATAATGTTTCGCGTTCTTTTTGTCATTCGAAAAGAAAGCCTCAGTACTCAGCAAAATGGTCCCATTGATCACATCTACCGTCCGTGTTCTAAAAAAATCCCTTTTCAATAAGATATAATATGACAGAAAACAACCTCAAGCGAACCATTTAAAAACAGAAAATAAATTTAATGCCGGCGTTTGTTCAAAAAATGATCAAAGTAAACAGAATGAGGTAATTTCTCGCAATACTAAAACAATTAAAAATATTTCCTGCATTGGAATAAGCTGTATTGCCAAATACTTATTTATTTAAAATATATATATCTATTTACACCGTTAAAAGTTTCGTCTGAAAGTCCTTGGTGGTGTGTCGGTAAATTTTCTATTGGTTGAATGGCAATTCCTTAAAAAAAACCCACATGTTTTGTTCGATAATCCGAATATGTTAAAAAAAAGTGGCGATGAAGATGAGGCTGCTGAACTAATAAATATAAGTAATTTCACACAAAATTTGTAATTCTTTTTAATTATAATTGTGTCCAATTTCTAATTGATTCTCTTATTCTTTAAGCTACCAACTTGCGAGATCTCTCCTCAGATAGAATTCCCCATATCCTGTATTGATGTTGAAGAATTCAATATCAAGAGAGAGGTTTTAATACATCAACCGGTTGTGGCAGTTATAAAGTTGGAAAGAGCGGTTTACAATGACAGAAATTTCGTTTGCAGTGTTTGTTTTAAAATATTCCCGTCGCTTCGTTCACTTACCGAGCATCGAAACAATGAAAAGAAGTGTCCATTTTCACGTATCAGTAGTTCATACTTGAAAAAACACCAAATGAGACATTTGGTTGCTAAACCATTCCAATGTGATCAATGTCAATACGCATGCGCTCGATGGGTTCATTTGAAAAGACACAAAATGATGCATTCGGGTGAAAAACCATTCAAATGCGATCAGTGTGAATATTCATGTTTCCAAAGGGTTCAGTTAAAAACACACAAAATGAGACATTCAGGTGACAAACCTTTCAAATGTGATCAGTGTGAATATTCATGTAACCAAAGGAGTAACTTGAAAAGCCACAAAATCAAACATTCGGGTAAAAAAACACTCAAATGCGATCAATGCCAATTTTCATGTGGCCACAGTTCAAGCTTAAAAATACACAAAATGAGACATTCTGGTGAAAAACCTTTTAAATGTGATCTGTGTGAATATTCATCTTCCCAAAAGGCTCACTTGAAAAGCCACAAAATGGCACATTCAGGTGAAAAACCTTTCAAATGTGATCAGTGTGAATATTCATGTACCCTAATGAGTAGCTTAAAAAGCCACAAAATGAGTCATTCGGGTAAAAAAAAATTCAAATGCGATCTATGTAGATTTTCATGTGCCCGTAGTTCAAACTTGAAAAAACACAAAATGAGACATTCTGGTGAAAAACCTTTCAAATGTGATCTGTGTGAATATTCATTTTTCCAAAAGGCTCACTTGAAAAGCCACAAAATGAGACATTCAGGTGACAAACCTTTCAAATGTGATCAGTGTGAATATTCATGTACCCTAAGGAGCAACTTGAAAAGCCACAAAATCAAACATTCGGGTAAAAAAACACTCAAATGCGATCAATGCCAATTTTCGAGTGGCCATAGTTCAAGCTTAAAAATACACAAAATGAGACATTCTGGCGAAAAACCTTTTAAATGTGATCTGTGTGAATATTCATCTTCCCAAAGGGCTCACTTGAAAAGCCACAAATTGACACATTCAGGTGACAAACCTTTCAAATGTGATCAGTGTGAATATTCATGTTCCCAAAGTAGTAACTTGAAAAGCCATAAAATCAAACATTCGGGTAAAAAAACACTCAAATGCGATCTATGTAGATTTTCATGTGCCCGTAGTTCAAACTTGAAAATACACAAAATGAGTCATTCTAGTGAAAAACCTTTCAAATGTGATCTGTGTGAATATTCATGTAACCAAAGGGCTAAGTTGAAAAGCCACAAAATGAGACATTCGGGTGAAAAACCATTCAAATGCAACCAATGTCTGTATTCCTGTTATGAGAAAAAGAACTTAACAAACCATCAAATGAAGCATTCGGGTTAACTGCGATACAGCATTATCAATGATTCATGTCTATATTAATTAAATAACAAATCTTTGGTTTATTATCTCATTAAATGAGAAAAACATCTTAATATGGGAAGGAAAAAATATTTGTTTGAAAAAAAATCCTTGGTAATAGCCCCAAAAGTCGAGCGTATTAGTTACTACAAAATCTTTAATAATTAAGATGTTAAAGTCGTCTGAACTCACTCACGTCAATGTGAAAAATTTCGGCAGCTTAAGCCATACCGCTTCAAGTTTCGAATGCCACTAGCAGTGCCATTTCCACTGGCAGGCCGTTTCAACTCGATGGAAGAAGAAAAAACTCATGATCACGATTCCTTAGAAAAATATCAGAACCATTCAATTTTGAATTCTCAAGAATGGTGTATTTTTGAGGATGTATTGACACCGCTTTATGTGGTAAGTCATCAGAACTCTCTCGAACGATCTATTTTTCACCTCAGTCAATGAGTTTAAGTCGATATCAGGAAATAAATTCATTCTTATAATAATCTATATTGAAATCTATAGCGATTCAATATAGAGTTATTTCAATTTCTCTTATCTCTTGACGCCAGACAATGCATGTGCTTCATAAAAAATTCGTTAGGCGATAAATAATCCCTTATCGGCGGGCGCACGTGTTTTGAAAGGGCCATTGTTTTTTCTTTCTAAAGTAAGCGTTTGTTTTCATACAACAGTTAGAGACTGGGTAGCAGCAAGAGAGCACGCACTTGCCAGAGAAGTCTTATAGTTGTGGTAAGCGCTGGAAGTGGCCTGCAAGGTCCTAATCCTCTCCCTAAGGATAAATTCCAGTAAAATCCTGATATCGCCTTCGCAATAATAATAATAATAGTCGTGTATTATGTGTTGTAGAACGTAACGTGTATTAATAATCTATCTGTGCTTAATCCGTGTGTAAAGTCTGTGTAAACTATAAACAATTAAATAATGGATGCTAACCGCACCCACATAACGCTTTGAGATCGTCTTTTCTTTATAAGAGTACCATTTTCTCCTACTCCGTCCCCAAAATCCCTCTTCTGAGTGTCGGATAGGAGGCTCATTTTTGATTTACGAGGGAGCCGGAATAAAGGTCTTCTCAGTATATACTTGAACTCAATTCAATATAACATTTATCTTTATCAAATATTTTTTTCATTCCGAGCAATATTGTTTCGTATAATTTATGTATGGCATCTGTTGCAAAATGACTTTCATGAATTTGTCGTGCCAAGTCAAACAGCTTTTGTCCCGATTGCTTATTGCCTTTATTTAGAAAATGCATCCTCACGTATACTGTTGTGATTAAGATCTGGGTCTGTTAATTTATGTTGCAACATTTAAAGTCATTTGATATTATTCTTAGATATTTAACTCTTTTCAGCTGACCCTTTTTAAAATGAATTATTACTTTTATTCACTTTTGTTAAGTATTATAGATGCCCGCCTGTTTATCAACCTGGAGAATTTTCCTTTTTAGATTAAATATAAATTTTGGATTTTTCGTTTCTTTTTTTAATGAATTGATTCCTTTTTCCATTTAGTGTGATCATGTTGGTAGCGAACATGTTTAAAAAAGAAAATTACGTCTTGCCAATCTGTATTTAGTCTAGATACTTAGTGAAATTTTAAGACATCAAACTATTGTGGTGGTTATAAAATTAGTAAGAGCGGTGTTCTATGACAAGAATTTCGTTTGCAGTGTTTGTTTTGATATATTTTCGACGCTTCGTTCCCTTATCATGCATCGAAACGTTTCAAAATCTTGTTCTAAACAGGTTCGAAATGTTGAAAGAAAAATCCGGTAAAAAGCCGTTTCAATGCAATCAGTGTCAGTTCACGTGTGCTTATAAAAATAATTTTAAAAGACACGGTTTAGTACACTCGGATAAAAAACCATTCAAATGCGATTTGTGTCAATATAGATTTAAATGTAAAAGTTTGAAAACACACATATTAATACATTCGAGTGAAAAGCTATTTAAATGCGGTCAGTGTCAGTACAAGTGTGCTTATAAGCCTGCTTTGAAAAGACACCAAACAATTCATTCTGTGGAAAAACCATTCAAATGCGAAGAATGTCAGTATACTAGTTCTAGTAAAATAAATTTGAAAAGACACCAAAATATTCATGTCGCTGAAAAACCATTCAGATGCGTCTACTGCCAATATTCATCTGCTGAATTTAGTTTGAAAAAACACGAACTTATACATTCGGGTGAAAAACCATTCAAATGTGACCAGTGCCATTATTCATCTGTCAAAGTTCATGCTTGAAAATACACAAAAGGATACATTCGGGTGAAAAACCATACAAATGCGATCAATGCCATTATTCATGTAGCGTTCGTTCAAGCTTGAAAACACACAAGATGATACATTCGGGTAAAAGGCCATTCAAATGTGATCAGTGTCAATTTTCATTTAACCAAAGTTCACACTTGAAAACACACAAAAGAGACATTCAGGTGAAAAACCATTCAATTGCGATCAGTGTCAGTACACATGCGCTGACAAATGTGCTTTGAAAAGACACCAGCATTTACATACGGGTGAAAAACCATTCAAATGCGATCAGTGTCAGTACATTTGCTCAAAAGGGCTCTTTGAAAACACTTTCTTTACATTCGGGTAGTAAACCTTTCAAATGCAGTCAGTGTGAGTACACATGTATCCGAAAAGATTACTTGAAATGTCATCAAATTAAAGCATTTAGGTACAACATGATTGAATTGCGATTAGTTTTACTTTTCATTTTCCCATAAATCTTTAAAAAACACAAGTGAAGCATTCGGTTGAAAAACAATAATAAAATTATCAGTGTCAGCTTCAAATAGAATCTTATTTTAATTTCAATTAAAAGGACATTTTTGTTTCATTTAATTGGAAAGCTTTTCAAAAGTGACAAAAGTATCGAAAAGTTCCAACATCCATTTGCTGTCTCTACTTGATAGAAGACGACCCTTCTGCCTTCAAATTTATTATATTAGTGGTACAATATTTATACTTTGGGTGTTCTTAATTCATTGCTTTAAATTAAGAAAATATATATTTCTTTTTATAATATATTTAAAAATCCCAAATTTGTCCTTTTTAAGTTTAACAGAAATTCTTGACCAGCGTTCGTAACCAAAATATGAAGGTTGTTGTTTATATAAACAAATAATTTCCATTCCGGTCTTTTTGAATAAATATTGACACCGCCCAGAACTCTCTCGAACGATCTTTTATTCACCTCAGTCAATGAGGTTAAATCGATATCAGGAAATAAATTCATTTTTAATAATACCCTATATTGAATTCTATAGCGATTAAAATAGAGTTATTCATTTATTTATTTATTTAAAGAAAAAAAGCAAATCATGGCATTACAGCTAATGCCAATGCGCCATGTATTTGACAAATATAAATACGTGTTTGTATTTATATATATACATACATGTAAATACTTAATTTTAATCATTAATTAATTAAAAACAAGACGAAAACATTGTAATCATAAAAACAGAGAGAAAAAAAATTTATAAAATCACATTAGAAATTTTCAAAGATGTCAACCGAGTGAGTTCTGACAAAATCAACTTTTATTCATAAAATATAGTATTCGCCTGAACTCACTCACGTCAATATAAATATGTCGACATCCGAAGCAATGCCGTTTAAAATTGTTAAAGCTCTTCCCAGAGGCATTCCCATTGGCAGACTGGTTCTACCCCTTGGAAGAACAAACAACTCATGCTCACGATTCCTCAAAAAATTATCAGGAACATTCAATTTTACATTTTCAAGAATGGTGGAATTCTCATTTTGGCCTCGGATAAATGGCTATAATGCCAAATACATTTCTCTTGCATTCAAATATATTTTTTAAAAGTTATTTATGCGGACGTCTCGCTCTAAATGTCACCCCTGAGTGCATGGTATTTCATGCAAAGTTCGATGGGCCATGTAATGGCTTATCGGGTGCATGTGTTGACGATATTTTGTAACGGTTTGCTACTTAATGGAACCGCTTTTTTCATACAGTTGATTGGACAGCATTGAGAATGCACACGCCTAATCCTCTCCTTAAGGATAAAGTCTAGTAAATTCCTGATATCGCCTTTGCAATTATAATAGCCGTGTGTTATGTATTGTAGAACGTAACGTGTATTCCAAATCTATTTGTGTTAAATCTGTTAAGTCTGTGAAAATTCGTAACAATTAAATAATGGGTGCTAACCGCACCCACATAACGCTTTGAGATCGTCTTTTGTTAATAAGAGCACCATGTTTCTCCTAGTCCGTTCCCAAAATTCCTCTCCTGAGTGACGGATATGAGGCTCCTTCTCGATTTACGAGGGAGCCGAATCAAAGTAGTCTCAATATGAACATATTTTCAAATAAAATAAAATACTAAATAGGAAAAGTTGCCCGTCACTACGAAATTTATTTTCGATGGGCTTAACCCTTCCCAGTTTATGACTTCCAAGGTTTTCACTAGAAAACCTGAAGGAAAAGCATTATAACAAAAGATTTACAATTTCTTTTGTCCTTTTTCCACATAATTTGTTTTGGATGAGGACTGTTTTTTATTTTGGAAAGCATAATTGATTGGTTGTTTACTGGAGAACATTATCAATTGAGAAGGCTCGCGAAGAGTGAAACCAGTCCTGGTCCAATAAATTAAATAAAGACAAGAACTAAAAAAATGTCACTTTTTTCATTATCCTTCCTTATTGAATAGTGTAAGAAAAATAACAATGTATTTCAATTCGATAAAAATTATTTTTTATAATTGTTGATAGCTATTTTGGCTTACGCCCTCGCCAGAACTAGGACGTATGCCGAAATAGCTATCAACAAATATATAAAATATTTTCTGTAAAATGATATAACATTGATATTTTTCTTACCGTATTATAATGGAGTTCTACCGAGTAAATGCCTACTCAACCAATTATCAACCCAATTTATTCTGTGCGTAGATAATAGGTGTTTGTGTTAATAAGTCTCTTCCCATCTTTCCAATGACAAAAAGAGACGAATTGTGAGAGCGATAAGTATACCATTAGACCTCGTATCTCTCATTCTTTAACATGAGTGACTGAGAAACAGATATTTCTCATTTAGAAACATTTTTTTTTTTTTAAAAGAAAATATTTGGCTATACAACTTACCCCAATGCGCCAAATATTCTTGATGGTGAAATTCATACGAGATTAACTTGATAAGTAATGATTCAGTTGTGCACAAAATCAACGATAAATAAAATACACCCAACGAAAGATCTCTATTTTTTCAACGGAAAAAATCTGAACTTGCTGGGAATTGAACCCTGGTCTCGAGATCTCTAGGACAAAGCTCTTGCCACTAGAAGACAGGAATCGACAGTTCTTATTGAGATAAGCTCCAAGTTACTATGGAATATAGCTTAAAAAATATAGATTATGCCTTGAAAAATTGTATTTAGTATAGGTACACAGTGAAATGACATATTTTTTTTACAGCCTTCGATAAGTAAATTGGACACCTTTAAATTGGTGGTTATGATATTTCAAAACCTATTCATATAAATTTTTAAATTCACACTTGGAACTTTTAACATCCAAAGAAGAAAGATTTAAATTGTAATGCTTTACTAAAGCCGTTTTAATGTTCAGGCAGTCCTATTTAATCTCAAAAATGAAAGGCCAAAATATAATTAATATTCTATCATCAATAGACAATCTCTTAGTCTACGGTGAAGAATAAATCTTCTTGTCTATGGTCAAAACCTAATCGTCATAGGTCGTAATATCGAATTTTGCGCCTTCACAAATCTAAAACTGTGCAAAATGGATATAAAAATAGAACCAGACGACGAATCGTTGTCTCATTATGTATGGCAGAACAGCAACCAAGATGATTATGTTCAGATTGACATTCCAAATGAAGGTCTTTCAACCGGCTGCTTAAACCAAGCGCAGGTGAAGCAAGAAGCGTTATTCGCCGAAAATGATCACCGCATGGTGGAAGAGGTAATTAACCAATAATTTTAAACCTGTGCCTCGAGATTTAAATGATCACCATTATTGAACATGGCCTTGGAAGAATTACATAAAATTAAGTAGAAAAATTTCAGTCATTTAGTTGATACAAAAATTTTCGTGTACATTAAAGTGTTTAGCCCTCGAAAGGTCTTTATGCAATATATGATTGAATTTAAGAATACTTTAAATATTTATCTATTTGGCAATACTGATAATTTTATTTATGAACAATTTTTTTTGGCCTTAAAAAATATTTTTTGCTTTCTTTTTTATTAATTTGGAACCGTTACATAAAATTAAATGGAAAAATTTCAGTCATTTAGTTGATTAGATACAAAAAATTTTCGACCACATTAAAGTGTTTAGCCCTCGAAAGGTCTTTATGCAATATATGATTGAATGATTAAGAATACTTTTTATTTAAATATTTTAAATATCTATTTGGCAATACTGATAATTTTATTTATTTATGAATCTACTATTAAGACTTTCCTGGCCAACTACAGAGATATTAAAAAAGAAGAAGAAGTTGAAATTGAATTTCAAAACTGCGATGTGAAAGAATGTGACACTTTGACGAAACCTATTAAGACAGAAACAAAATTTGATGTCAGCCAAGTGGTAAATATATTTTTTTTAATAGGCTCTTAGGTCTCTCTTTTATTTTTCCCCGTCGAGCCAGTTTAAGGCGGTTATTGGATTTTGTTCGAAAACAATTGGTATTTGCGCCCCTTCCCTTCCCACCCTTCCGATGCCAAAAGAAGAATGCCACGCAGCAAGCGCGATTAGCTCAAAGCTCGCTTTTTCGTGAATTGTCGCTTCTTTGTTATCCATTATATCTTTGAAAAATAACGGCTGAGTTACAAGCAGTTTTCATAGAAAAAGAACAAGAAAACATAATTTTTCCACTATGGCTATAATATTTTTTTCATTTAACCTTATCCGCTCTCTACGTGGAGTATGGAAAAAAAAGTGCTGCCATTGTGATAAAATTATCCTATTTCAAATATTTTTTTCAACTTGCGTCCGAAATGTGGATAAAGAAAATCAATAATACAGCGCGTATTGGCAGTAACGAGCTGAGTAATAAGTTAAGTTAATTTATTGATTAAAAAACTTTAGAGATAATTTCCATTAGGAGTCCATATGCTCGGAGCTACGCGACGTGTTGATGATCTGGGAAATGTGATCTGGGATGAAATCTTTGAGAAAACGTTTGGTGGCCATATTCTCCTAGAAGAAAAAGTGATATAGAAAAAACAAAATTACAGTGGTAAATCAAATCCTGATACCTTTATGACAACCTTCGATACGTCCATACAACACCTTCAGTAGGATTCTATTTTTCTTCATTCATTGTACTATTATTCTTTTGATATGATTTTTTTTTGGCGTGGAACAATAATGGGTTGAGCGTTTGTTAACCAATATGAAATAAATATATACCCTTCTCGTAATTTGAGAATATAACACCATAATCGTGTATTTTTTCAATTATAATTGTATTTAATTTTTTTTTTTTTAGCTATCCCCTTGCGAGATCTCTTCTCAGAAGAAATACCCTAAATCCTTTATTGATGTCAAAGAATTCGATATGAAGACAGAGAATTCAGGAAATGAACCGGTTGTGGTGGTCATAAAATTAGCAAGAGCGCTTTTCCATGACAGGAACTTCGTTTGCAGTGTTTGTTTTAATATATTCTCTTCGCTTCGTTCTCTTATCACGCATCGAAACCTTGAAAAGAAGCATTCGAGTGAAAAGCTATTTCATTGTGATCAGTGCAAATACACGTGTGCTCATAAAGTTTATTTGAAAAAACACAAGATGAGACATTCGGGTGAAAAACCATTCAAATGTGATCAATGTCAATTTTCATGTGCCCAAAGTTCAAACTTAAAGAAACACAAATTGAGACATTCGGATGAAAAACCATTCAAATGTGATCAGTGTCAATACTCTTGTGCCGAAAGTTGTAACTTGAAAAAACACAAAATTAGTCATTCGGGTGAAAAACCATTCAAATGTGATCAGTGTCAATTTTCATGTGCCCAAAGTTCAAACTTGAAAAAACACAAAATGAGACATTCGGGTGAAAAACCATTCAAATGCAATCAGTGTCAATATGCGTGTACTCAAAGCTCGTCATTAAAAAAACATCAATCAATGCATTCAGGTAAAAAACCCTTCAATTGCGATCAGTGTCAGTTTTCTTGTTCCCAAAGTTCAAACTTACAAACACACAAATTGGGTCACTCGGGTGAAAAACCATTCAAATGCGATCAGTGTGAGTTTTCATGTACCCAAAGGTCAAACTTGAAAACACACAAAATGAGACATTCGGGTGAAAAACCATTCAAATGCAACCAATGTTTGTATTCATGTTATGAGAAAAAGAACTTATTAAATCATAAAATGAAGCATTCGGGTTAACTGCGGAACAGTTTTATCAATATATCATGTCCATTACAAAAATCACAAATCTTTAGTTTATTTTCTCATGCAATGAGAAAAACATCTTAACATGGGAAGTAAAAAGTATTTGTTTGAAATTAGCCAAAAAGTCAACCGTATCAGTTGCTACAAAATCTGTTATCAGTAAGATGTAGAACTCGTCTGAACTCTCTCACGTCCATGTGAAAAATGTCGACACCCGAAGCCATACCGCTTCAAATAACGAATGCCACTAGAAGTGCCACTTCAACTGGCAGGCCGTTTCAACTCCTTGGAAGAAGAAACAACTCATGATCACGATTCCTTGGATAATTATCCAGACCATTCAATTGAACATTCTAAAGAATGGTCTATTTTTCGAGGATGTACATACTTGAACTCAATTCAATATAACATTTATCTTGATCACATGATTTTTTCATATCGAGCAATATTGTTGACGTCGCGCATCGCAGTCGATTCGTTAAAATTGATGCATGGCATTTGTTGCAAAATGACTAAACAAATGAAGCAGCTTTTGTTCTCATTGTTTTTTGCCTTTATTTCGAAGATTTTAAGTTATGTGTTATTATTCTTAGATATTTTACTTTTTTTAGCCAACCTTATTTGATTAAATATATATTTAAAATTTTTCGTTCAATTTTTAATCCATTGATTCCTGTTTTCATTTAGTCTCATAAAAATGCGAGTGTTTTGAGATAAAACTTGCTTTTGACTATTATTATATGGGTTATCATGGTGCAGTGGTTGACGTCGTTGACTTGTATTGTTAAGCCGACAAAGACCATCGATCAATTAACCAAAAAGGTCGAGACATCACGATCGAATACTCATTGCTATCTAGAGAAACTGGGGAAAGTTCAAAAAGAAGGCATTTGGGTTTCTCACGCGCTCCTCAGAAAGCCCTTTTGTGTGTGTGGTGGAATTCGAAAGGCGTGATTTATAATGAAGTGTTTAAAAAATTACAAACTGTTACTGCAGCTCTCTTTTGTGATCAGATGGACAAGTTAAGCATAAAGTCATAAGAAATTAGCTCGCTCTTATGAATAGAAGGAATGTTATTCTTAAACATAACAATGCCCGTCCGCACGTTGCCGATAATACACGGAAAAACATCCAGGACCTTGGCTGGGATGTTTTATTGCATTCGCCCTATTCACCGGACCCTTGGCACCAAGTGACTATCACTTGTTTCGTTCCTTAGAAACGCAATGGAACAAAAAATTCAACAATATTGATGAACTAAAATCAGTTCTCTCGGAGTTCTTCGAATCTTAGCCAAACACCTTTTATTAGAAAGGAATTTTAGCTTATATCTTGAAAATACACTAGTTTAAAAAAAATAAAAAACAATTTAAAAAATCAAATTTGAGTTTTACTCACTCAGAACGATACATATTTAAAGAAGAAAGATTGAGGTCAAGCCGTTTTCACGATCGGTTAGTCTTCTACAATCTACAAACAAAAAGTTTAAATATAATTAGCATTCAATCATCAATTGACAATATCTTTTTGGTCTATGGTTAAGAATTAGTCTTTTTGTCTATGGTAAAACGAATATCGTCATAGCTAGTAATATCGAATTTTCGCTTTCACAAATCGAAAACTATTCAAAATGAATATCAAAATAGAACCAGACGACGAATCAATGTCTCAATATGTATGGCAGAACAGCAATCACGATGATTATCTCCAGATTGACATTCCAAATGCAGTTCTTTCGACTGGCTGCGTCGCCCACGCGCAGTTAAAGCAAGAAGCCTTATTCGCCGATGACGATTACCGCGTCGCGGAAGAGGTAATTAACCCATAATTGTATACCTCTACCACAAGATTAAGTAAAGATAAGCCTTGCTCACGTATTATTGAACTATGGTCACGAAAATTTTGCTCCCTTTTAACTAATTTGGTACCGTTGCATAAAAAAGTAGAAAAATTTCACTCATTTAGTTGATTCAATAAAAAATATTTTCGTGTACATTAAGGTGCTTAACCCTCGAAAGGTCTTTAAGCATATATGCTTAAATGATAAAGAATAATTTTATTATATTTACTTCTGTGAAACTTTTTTTATTTATGAATCGTTTTTATTTTCAAGCCTTTCCTGGCCAACTACAGAGATATTAAAAAAGAAGAAGAAGTTGAAATTGAATTTCAAAACAGTGATGTGAAAGAATGTGACACTTTGACGGAACCTATTGAGACAGAAAGAAAATTTGATGGCAACAAAGTGGTAAATATATATTTTGTTTTACTAGCTTTTCACTCTCTCTTGTCTCTCTTTTATTTATCTCTGTCAAGCCGTTTTCTATAGATAATTGGATTGTGTTCGAGGGCGATAGGTATTTGAGCCCCTTTCCTTCCCTACCTACCAATCAAAAAGTGGCACGTAGCGAGTGCGATTAGTTCAATGCTAGATCCTTGGTGAATTGACTTTTCTTTTTAATCCCTTATCCCTTTGAAAAATAGATGATACCCAACTTAAGCAAACTTTGCGATAGTAAGTCTGAAGATGCCTCTGAAAGAGGCGAAACACGTGTCACAGTTAGTTACACAATACGTGGAATAATCAAAGTTATTTTAAATTTTATATTAAAATGAACCTCCACAAAGTTACCGCCGAAACCATCGAAAATATTATGATACCCAACTTATTTACAAGCAGTTTTCGCAGAAAAAAATCATTTTTTGTGATTAACTCCGTGAAAAGATAATGGACTCTCCGCGCGATGTTGAATGATGATTTATATTCTCGCTATGTGGGGGACCGAAGGTGGTAACCCTCATTTCACTTAGGTTGCGTTACGCGTTTTTTAATAATAAAATAAAAATAAAGATGATGATGGTGGTGAATGGTGGTGAATGGTGATGAAATGGTGATGATGTGGAGATCTCTTAATAATGGCGGTGACACTGATTCGTGATACAATAACCTCAAGGTTTTTTTTTTCTTTTTTTTTTATTAAAATACATGCGTGCGAGATACGCATGCGTGCTCTCTAGAAGAGGTCAACCGTCAGTGTCCTGACGTTCTCTAAGAGTCGTCTTCTTCTTTTCTTCTGTTGTCTAGATCCGGAGTTGGCATACGAGACAAAGAGAAAGTGAACTGTGGGGGGGAAAAGATAGTAAAGTTCGTCTGGGGGGTTTTAAAAGTAAGACATGACCCGGTATTACGTAGTCCGAAGGCGCGTGGATATCGTATGAATCTATGCATGCTTTTATGGTCGGGTTAGGGTGATCTTTACAGTCGCTGTAGAACGGTGGAACAATTTGGATGTGGACCTATGAAAATGTCTGGAGCCCGCATCAAATTTATTTTTTGTCTTAAATACCTAAACATGTATGTATTTGAGTTTTTGCGAACTGAAAATTGTTAGTGCATAGTACAATAAATCCAAAATATTAAATTGTCAGTTTCATTGTTGACAAATTAACATGTTGAGACGACTTCAATCTCAGCCCTCTCGGAAAAGAGGACGTGCCTCCCTGTCGGTCACTCTCGGGATGAGGAAATTGGACTGGGAGGTGAGAAAGGAGGGGTGCTCTAATTAAGAAAACGATCTCAAAGGGTTACACAGTGCAAATAGCATACGCACTATTTATTTGTCTTCAGAACAGGTTATACAATTACGATTTACATATAGAATTTAATTTAAAGGTTGCAACAATAATGATTCGACCTTCTCGCCTTTACAAAGGCAATATCAGGATTTAAACGTATTAGAAAGACGATTAGTGGCTTGAAGGGCGACCTGAGGAACTTATTGTGGAGAGTTTAAACTCGATCCGTGCATAAGCTTTACCCAACAGATGTACAATCAAAGCGCAATCTTCGCTTTCCAATTCTGACTGACTTTCTGAGAGAAATTACGATGTTATCTGCGCTCCAGCGTTCGCTTGTAGCCGGCGTATCTCCGTTCGTTCGTGAGGCGAACGTAGCAGCATTCGTTAAGTATGCGTCATCTGTGCCATTTTTTTGGTATAGCGGAGTCTGCGTGTAATACTACGTATCTCACGCAGCCAGGGCGTAACAGAGACAAGACATTTTAGAGCGGGACGTCCGCAGGTCTCATCCGGAGACGTCGCCCTCAAATGTCGACTTTACAAATTTAGAAATTACTTTATATTGAAATCGCTTTAGATTCCACTATAGAGTATTATAAGACTGAATTGATATCCTGATATTGTCTTGAACTCATAGACTGAGGTGAAATATAGACCGTTCGAGAGAGTGCTGATGTCCTAAAATACTAGGAGGTGTCAATGTAAAGACACATTTTTATTAATTACCAATATAAACTATCAAGCTTTTGGTGTCCGTAGCAAAATCCTCTGGTGGCCGCACATGAGAACCACTGCTGTAGAACTTCGTCGATAGCTTCTGAATAAGGTCATGAATTGAATCTATGTTGAGGCGCCGATTCCTATTTGAAATGATTTTTTTTAACTTGCATCCCAAAAACAAATGAAGAAAATCTTTAATAGAGCACGTACTGAAAGCAATTAGCTGAGAAATAAGATATTTTCGAATAAAACACATAAAAGGTAAATTCCGTAAGAAGACCATATGCTCCATGGTTGAAATTTTGGAGGCACCGTGTGACGGCCATGTGCTCAGAATAGAAAGTGGATATGGAAAAAACAAAATGACAGTGAAATGAATTCCTGAAACCTTTTTGACGGCATTCGATACACCAATTCAACACTTGCAACAGGAATATATTTTTCTTCATTAATTATTCCGTGATATTAAAATAAGTTCCAATGGAGAAGTTATGGGATTGAGCGTTTGTTAACCGATATGAAATAAATAATACGATAAGAAAAATAACAATGTATTTTAGTTCTACATAAATTATTTTATATATTTGTTGATAGCTATTTCGGCTAACGCCTTCGTCAGAACTATATAAAATAATTTACATAGAACTAAAATACATTGCAATTTTTCTTACCGTATATTATGGTGGAGATCTACCGAGTAAATACCTACTTAATCAATGAAATAAATAAATTACCCTTTTCCCAATTTGAGACCTGAAAGTTGCTGACGTTTAAATACACCAGATTGGTGGAAAAAAAAATTTGGTTGACTTAATTATCCTGGATGCATAGTGTCGTGGAATATGATCCGAAGTAGGAACGGATACAGAAAAAAAAAGTTTTGACGAGGACGCGGCCGCTGAGTTAACTATTATAAATTATTTCATAGATTAAAAGTGTTTTTTTTCAACTATAATTGTATGTATTTTCTTACCAATTCTCTTTTTTTTAGCTACCACCTTGCAAGATCTCTTCTCAGAAAAAATACCCCATATCCTGTATGGATGTCAAAGAATTCGATGTGAAGAGAGAGATTTTAAGACATCAACCAGTTGTGGTGGTTATTAAATTAGTAAGAGGGTTGTTCTATGACAGGAATTTCGTTTGCAGTGTTTGTTTTAATATATTCTCATCGCTTTGTTCTCTGATCACGCATCGAAACGCTGAAAAAAAGCATTCCGGAGAAAGGCTATTTCAATGCGATCAGTGTCAGTTCTCATGTGTTCAGAAAGGTGATTTGATACGACACCAATTTATACATTTGAGTGAAAAACCATTCAAATGTGATCATTGTCAAATTTCATATTCTCGTAAATCAGCTTTGAAAAACAACGAATTTAAACATTCAGGCGAAAAACCAATAAAATGTGATCAGTGTCAGTATACATGTGCTTTAAAAATTCAATTGAAAAGACACAAAATTATACATTCGGGTAAAAAACCATTCAAATGCGATCATTGTCTGTATTCGTGCGCTGATAAATCAAGGATGAAAAAACATCAAATTAAGCATTCCGGTAAAAGACCATACAAATGCGACGAGTGTCAATTTTCATGTTCCTATAAATCAGCTTTGAAAGCACACAGAATTATACATTCGGGTGAAAAACCATTCCAATGTGATGAGTGTCAATTTTCAACTTTCCATAAATCGTCTTTGAAGAAACACAGTATTATACATTCGGGTGAAAAGCCTTTCAAATGCGACTTGTGTCAATTTTCATGTGCTCTAAAAGCATCCTTAAAAAGACATACAATTATACATACGGGTGAAAAGCCATTTAAATGTAATCATTGTCAGTATAGGTGTGCTCGAAGACCCGACTTGAAAAGCCACCAAATGCAGCATTCAATTGAAATGACATTCGAATGCGAGGAATGTGACTTCAAATGTCGTCTTAAATCTGTTCTGAAAAGGCATCAAAAAACACATTGAGAAGAAAGGTTTTTCAAAAGCAATCAGTATCAATGATTGCTCTCACCATAGAGCATATCGATGGCTTTAACCCTTGAAACAGATCTGTGAAAAATAACCTGTGATCCGAAGGTGTGGACTAAAAATACCCCAGTGTTTTGGTTTTATTGGCATAGATTGCATTAAAAAAATGTTTTATTTTGCTTTTCGTATCTTTCGTTCTAAAAGAAATATATATATTAAAAAATCGATAATTTTTCATATTTTAAGACGCGCATAAATGAGCACCTGACCGTGCTCATGTTTATTCTAGACTGGCGATATCAAAACTGTAGACGCGACTTCTTATCGACACCTTTTAATGTAAAAGCATCCATTTGATTTGGAACGTTCGTTAAAAGAGACGCGTTTGAGATAAAATACCGTTATCTTATCGCGTATGGCCAGTGTTTCAAGTTAGAATGCTGGCAATTGATAGCGACAGTAAAAATGGTTTTCGGCCAGTATAAATCCGACTTATCTTCTTTTTTATTTAATTGCGACGAAACTAGTCGATTAAAATCATATTTTTATGTAAATAAACAATTATTTAAGAATACCAAAAGTTGGCACATTGTATCATTAATATTAGGATAGATTTTTAAGATAAAGTAACAGTGGTGGTCGACTGTTTTACCCTCAACTGGCAAAAGTTAAAGAGTAAATTGACCGTCCCCGTTTTTGCCAATTGTGCAGGAGAGGGTGAAAAATAATTATCTAAGTATTATTAAACCGATCGGGAAAATTTCAAATAGGACATTCAAACGATTTTTTTGTACCACCGCTGTAAAACGACAAATGAATGACAGTTTACAATAGAAAATGGTGGAGTTGGATAATTAGCAGGGGAGGTTTGATAACGACAATGGAGTTATCAAATTTCCTTTAACGTTTTCACAATGCTCTCAAAAAAGTTTTGGTTATAAAAAAATTATAGGACAATTTTATAGGATGGCATTGTTAAGTCATTTTCAACCAAAAATGAAGCATACAAAATCACTCTTTAAGCCATAGATATGGACTTGGAATTGAATGGCTACAAAAACTAGGACAGGGCTTTCTATTAGCTACTCGCTCTCGCCTTTCATCGCATAAACACAAACACACATTGCCTTGAAAACTGAATCAAATACTCGATAGAAAAAATAAAATCTTACCGGTAATTGAACCTTAGTAATCCGTCACGGAAGAGAACGACTTTGACCACTGAACCAAAGATCGGGTGACTTTAATTGTCGCATTATTTAAATAGAACGCTAATGTTTCTCGTATTTATGTTTTCGTAGTGAACTTAATGTATGTTTTTCCTTTTTAATATATTTTAGAACAAATGATTTATTTTTTATTTTGATTATCTTTTGTATATTTGATTCATGTTTATCATTGAGTGTGAAGAAAATGTGAGCCCAGATTGTATTTCAATGTGACACCTCCTAGTATTTTAGGACATCAGCACTCTCTCGAACGGTCTATATTTCACCTCAGTCTATGAGTTCAAGACAATATCAGGATATCAATTCAGTCTTATAATATACTATAGTGGAATCTAAAGCGATTTCAATATAAAGTAATTTCTAAATTCGTAAAGCCGACATTTGAGGGCGACGTCTCGGATGAGACCTGTCCCGCTCTAAAATGTCTTGTCTCTATTACGCCCTGGCTGCGTGAGATACGTAGTATTACACGCAGACTCCGCTGTACCAAAAAAATGGCACAGATGACGCATACTTAACCGAATGCTGCAACGTTCGCCTCACGAACGAACGGAGACACGCCTGCTACAAGTGGACGCTGGGGCGCAGATAACATCGTAATTTCTCTCAGAAAGTCAGTCAGAATTGGAAAGCGAAGATTGCGCTTTGATTGTACATCTGTTGGGTAAGCACGGATCGAGTTGAACTCTCCACAATAAGTTCCTCATGTCGCCCTTCAATCCACTAATCGTCTGTACGTTTAAATCCTGATTGCCTTTGTAAAGGCGAGAAGGTCGAATCATTATTGTTGCAACCTTTAAATTAAATTCTATGTAAATCGTAATTGTATAACATGTTCTGAACAAATAAATAGTTTTTATTTTGATTATCTTTTGTATATTTGATTCATGTTTACCTCCCATCCAAGTGTGATCCCGAGAGTGAAAATGTGAGTCCTCTTTCCAGACTGTATTTCAATCAAATGTATTGGTCTTTAGAATGTGTACCGATATTTTTGTTTCCCTGTTAGTTTGAAAGGTGGACAAATTATATCCCATACGAGGAAGGCAAATATATATTCTTCTCATGAATAAATTAAAAACATTATGAGTGAATGGAATTAAACCCATCAGAAATAAACTGAGCAGGAACAAGCAACATGTTATATTTTGGATATTATTCAATAAAACTTCTCTTTAATATTTTCGATGGTTTCGGCGGTAACTTTGTGGAAGTTCATTTTAATATAAAATTTAAAATAACTTTGATTATTCCACGTATTGTGTAACTAACTGTGACACGTGTTTCGCCTTTTTTTACTTAAGCAAACTTTTGCGATAGTAAGTCTGAAGATACCTCTGAAAGAGGCGAAACACGTGTCACAGTTAGTTACACAATACGTGGAATAATCAAAGTTATTTTAAATTTTATATTAAAACTTCTCTTCCTTTAGTACTTTCATTTATTTGAAAAAAATCAAAACAATTCATTTTCATTCAACTCGATAAAGTATTTATAAATCATAAATATATTTTAAATTATTAAAAATGGTAACAACACAACCTCTTAAAGAAGGGACCTTAACCCTGTGCCCACGGAGCTATTATCGTGCACATTCTACGATGTTTCAAATAAATAAAAAACTGAAATTTTATCAGAGTTGTATTTTATTTATTTTTCGAAGAAGTTTTTAATTTCATGTAATTGTATGGTTTTTTTTACTATTCAAAAGGTAAATCAAAAAAAGTACATCAAAGTAAGACAAATGTTATATTTCCCAGGAAACCACTATACAAAATAATAAATATGTATTAAATACATACTTAGGAATTGTTTTTTTTAAAAATCCGTTCTATGTCCGTCACTATTCTCCTCAATCTCAAATAAGGTGAGGAACCCCTCGAACACACATTGTATGCTTTAAACGTCGACGGTAAAAATTTATTCAAAACCTCCATTAAAATCACACATCTTCCTTAATATAAACAAAGATAAAAAAAATGAAAAAAAGACACCGCTTTTTAGGGGAAACGAATTGTTCTCTTGGTCTCACGCCAAGCGTTACAGATCGTTGAATAAAAGTTTCTCTTACACAAATCTAAATCTGTTCTAAATGGATATCAAAATAGAACCAGACGACGAATCGTCAGCATATGTATGGCAGAACAGCAAACACAATGAAGATCTTCAAAATGAAATTATTTTATTCTTAATGATTTAAATGAAGGTCTTTCGACTGGCTGCAGTTACCACGCACGATTGAAACAAGGTCCAAATTTGTACACCTGTTACATGAGATTTACTCTTAACCAGCCTAGAAATAAGTATCCTTTCAATCCCTTATATTGTCTTAACAGAGAGGTTGAGGAACTAAGTAACAAAGAGTCTCGTAGGAAAGAGTTTATATGCTCCATGTTGGGAGATAGACACATGAACAAAAAAAAAACAAAATTGATGGTAAAAAGGATTACCAATATGTTTTTTTTAAATATTTATTACAAACTTATGGAATTTGGAATAAATATCATATGATCTTAATTAAATAAACATAAAAAATACTTGAAAATAGCGCACATAAGTTTTTTATGGTAAGCTTTTAATAGCATACAAATATGCAAATAATTCACAGTAAAATATAATCAGATAAATTATAAACTAAAAACAATAGTTAGTCATGGTCAGGTTTTTATAAAAAACGGTGTATTATGTGTCTAATCAGTTTCAAATGCAAATATGAGTGAAACCAGTCCTGATGTCAATAAATCAAATGTGATTTAAGTACCACAAATGTAATACGGTGAAAAAAAAGCATTGTCCCATAATAATAATAAATTTATATTGCCGATAACTATTTCGGTTTACGCCATCTTTCAAATATTTTTGGTTCTAGCTCTGACGATGGCTGAAGCCGAAATAGCTATCAAGCACAAATTATAAAATATAATTCCTGTAATATCATTCATTTATTGCTATTTTTCCACTGTGATGTACTGAAGTACAAGATAGTTAATGCCAATTTAATACATTCTACAAATTGGTTATTATTTTTGCTATGATGCCTTTCCACCAAGTGTTGACATACTGCTTTTGAATCACTTTTTATTTGAATGAGTCATCTGGTGTCTTTTCAAGTTTGCTGTATGTCTACTCGAGTACTGACAATGAACGCATTTGAATGGTTTTTCAACCGAATGAGACTTTTCATGTTTTTTCAAATAAGATCTCTTACTGCATATAAACTGACACTGATCGCAATTGAAAAGTTTTTCATCAGAATGTGTCAATTGATGCCTTTCCCAGTCAGATTTTAGAGCACACTTAAATACACATTTCTCACATTCAAATAGATTATCACGCAAATGCTTCAATTGATGTTTATTTAAGTCAGTTTTTCGTACATACGCCAAGTGACACTGTTCGCATTTGAATGGCTTTTCACCCAAATGCTTCAATTGGTGTAATTTCATGCAAAATTTTCTGGCACTCGTATAACTGCATTCATTGCATTTGAATGGTTTTTCACCTGAATGAGTCATTTTATGTTTTCTCAAGTAGCATATTTCAACACATGTATACGGACATTGATCGCATTTTAATGGTTTTTCACCCGAGTGTCTCATTAGGTGTTTTTTCATATGATGACTATAAGCTGAAACGTAATTACATTGGTCGCAATGGAATTGTTTCTCTTTTTGGGCCGTTCGGTTTTTTTCTTGACACGATTTTTCAACGTTCCTATGTGTAATAAGCCAAGGAAGCGATGGAAGTATGTCGTAGCAAGCACTGCAAACAAAATTCCTTTCATAGAACACAGTTCTAACTAATTTTAAAACCACCACGACCGGTTGATATTCAAATATCTGTTTTTTGACATCGATCTTTTCAAATTCACACGGTACAGTGTGTGAACTTTCAAAGGAAATCTTGGAAGAAGGAATCTAAAAGAAAATGGCGAACAAAATTAAAAGAAATCAAAAAAATAGTATTAATTAAAATATATAAATAACTTCGATGGATTCAGCTTGAAGGCTTGTTAATCAGTTGCACACCATCTCTTCTTTCAAAGAGGATAGGAGGAGAAAGGATACGAGGACTAGGACAAGACCAGTGATTAGTTAATCGCTGTCACTATGCGTCGCTCTTGGGATCTTGGGATAGGAAAGGTGGGAAGGGATTTTCAACAACACAAACGCCTTTGAACAGATTTATCGACTGAAATCCGCTCGTACCGGGAATCGAACCCGGACGATCCGGCACGCAAACCAACGCCGTTGACACTGCGCCACGGACCGGACATAAAATTATATTTAAAAATGATAAAATTACAAAATTAAGTTTTGTATTGTTCCTTTTTAAATAAATTAGGGGTTAAAGTAATGTAAACAAAAATATATACTACAAATGACGTAAGAAATAAATATTTAAGGACTAATCTTCTTTTGGTATTAAGTGACTCACTGATGAATAAAAAATTTCAGTGATTAACATAAAGACACTAATTTTAAAATTACTAATTAAGTTTATTTCTACAAATACTTTTTTACCTCTTTATTTTCACTTTCAACGTCATAATATGAATCCAAACTGGCATCGGATTTATTTTCTGTCTTCAAATGATTTACCAAAGGGTCACCTTCATCAAAATCGTGGTTTTGCAATGGAATTTCCACTTCTACATCTTCTTCTTTACTATGACTGACAGGGAAAACCTTTAAAACGGAAATTAAATTTCAAATTTCATCTACATATTCATCACTCTTCGAGATCGGAAAGGTGGGTAAGGATTTCTAACAACACAAACGCCCATTGCCTCTGAGCAGAATCGATTTATCGACTGCTCGTACAGAGAATCAAGCCCGGGCTGTCCACTACGGAAGCCAATGACGTTGACTACTGCGCTACGAATGGTGTGGAATGGCAATTTAATAAAAAAAATAACATTTAAAGATACTAAGAAGACTTATTCCACATTAAGTTTACCAGAACAAGTCATGTTTCGCTCGTGCCATGCACTATCCACTGATCGGTTGTTCAGCATAGCTGGTCCTGATATTATTAATTAAACGTGGAATAAGTACCTGTCCGGTCCGTGGCGCAGTGTCAGCGGCGTTAGCTTGCGTGTTGGATCGCCCGGGTTCGATACTATTTCGGATTTTTTCAGTCGATAAATCTGTTCAAAAGCATGGGTGTTTGTGTTGTTGAAAATCACCTCCCACCTTTCCAATCCCAAAGAGCGACGCATACTCACAGCGATTAACTAATCACTAGTCCTGTCCTAGTCCTCGTATCCTTTCCATGTGTACTCTTTTCGAAAAAAGAGGGGTTGAGCAACTGAGTAACAAGCAGTTCTCATAGAAAAATAAATGTTGAGATAAACTCCGTGGGGAGTCCATATGCTCTAAGTTGGGAGCGGAAATGGTTAAAAAAAAAATAAGCACATACTAAAATGTTTACCTTTGCCCTATAAAGGGTTTAAGAGCAAAATCTTATGTGACAGACATACAAAGTTGAGCATATTACCTCTTGCGCCACTCGCTGATCATCATCGTCCAAAAACTCCTCTTGCTTCACACGCTTGTGAACACTGAAGCCAGTGGAATGGTTTTCATTTAGAATATCAACCGTGTCATTCTGAAGATAATCATCGCGGTTGCTATTCTGCCATACATACGTAGTCGACGATTCGTCGTCTGGTTCTATTTTGATATCCATTTTCAGCCGTTATTGATTTCTGAAGGTGAAAGTTTCATACGAAGTTCTGTGACAACTGGCATTACACCATAGAGAATAAGAATAATGATTTCATGTAGACAAATGTATGAATCACTTTTTATTTGAATGTGTCATATGGTGTCTTTTCAAGTTTGATGTATTAGCACTCGTGTACCTACAATGAACGCATTTGAATGGTTTTTCATCTGTGACGTAGATTTAATTAAACTCTGCTTTAATATTCAAATCAAGATTTAGATTTTTGAAGTTGATTCTTTTATATGAATGTTTATCGTGTGACCATAGACAATAACATAGAACTTAGGCATAGACGAAAAGAGATTATCTTCTATAGATAGAATTAAACTTACTTTATAATCAAATCAAAAATTGTTTTAAATACGTCTTAAATTGTAGCCTCTTAGTTTCTATTCAGTTTTAATTTTTGTTGAAATTTAATTTAATGCTGGAAAATTTTCAATAAAACTTTTATTTTAAACGTTTTACGTCCACGTCGTATGAACGTTTGTTATTAAGCAAAATATACCTAAATTTTAAGCAAAAATGTAATTGCAAAAAGTTACAGTGGAGCTCAACAAATGTTTCGACGAAACCAGACCTCACGAAATGCATTCAACGTTGAACACTGTACCATGGAACCAATTATCAAAAACCTTTTCATATATAATATTTTGAAGGATGTTTGTTGCATTTGTAAAAGCAGTAATGGTCCAATCAAATTAATTGGGCAGATCTTTATTGGCATAAGAAGAACGTTACAATACTAAATTTTGATGGGTGATGTTGGTTCACATGGTAATGAATGTCGTTTATACTCGACTTGATCTAAAAAAAATCATGTTCACTTTTTTAGTTATCTCTGCTTATATTGGGCAGATCGTGGGTTATTTTCTTAATTTTGTCATTTTTTTTTGTTTTAATTTTTAATTTAAAAAAATATTTGTACAAAAATTAAAGGCCACGATGGACCTGGCTTGGACATGTGCTGTGGATGCTTCAGGGGAGCCTGAATCCTGCCTGCCTCTTTAATCAACCTTATGGATCCCGACGCCGCGGAAGGCCCCTGATGACCATCCATAGGATGTACTCAGGGTAGCTAAGGGACGCCAGGAGTCCAGGGAAGATGCGAGAAAGTTGGTGGGAGACAGAAAATATTGGAGGCACCGTGTGGCAACCATATAATCTGAATATGGAGAGGGTACGGAGAAAAAAAAAACACAATTGTACATTCAACCTTTTATAGTCTTGCTTGGATTTTTGAATAAACAACAGACGTATTTCTATCATTTTCTTTATTTATATATGACACACAAATACAACTTAAGGTGTGAACAAATCTTTTCGATCTTTATTCAAAAAAATGTAAGTTAAGCACAGCGTGGGATTGAAATAGTTTAATATTAACATTCATTGTCACAGAATTTTCTATCATGTGCATATAATATGATGCAACTTAGGTTTAGATCATGAAATATAGCGTCTCGACTTCACGATTTCATGGCTGTTATTTCACAATTATAAACAAAATACGTATAGATATCAGTTATCTAATTTTTATATTATACATGACGTCATTGTCCAAATTTGAATCACTTTTTAACCGCATGTGTCAGTTGATGTCTTTTCAAGTAAGAATTTCTAGCACACGAATAGTCACACTGACCGCATTTGAATGGCTTTTCACCCGAATGCGTCATCAGATGTTTCTTCAAGTCCGCTCTACGGACACTTGCAAACTGACATTGCTCGCATTTGAATGGTTTTTCACCCGAATGGGTCTTTTGATGTTTTCTCAAGTAAGGATGCCTTGTGCATATAAAATTACATTCATCGCATTTAAATGTCTCCCCATCCGAATGCGTCATTCGATGTCTTTTCCAAGAAGATTTCAAAGCACACTCAAATGTACATTTGTCACATTTAAAAAGCATTTTACGACCATGTTTCATTATATGACGTTTCAAGTCAGAATTACGAGCATATGTCACAGGACATTGATTGCATTTAAATGGTTTTTCAGTCGAATGCATTACTTGATGTTTTTTCAAGTAACATATTTCAGCACATGTATATTCACACTGATCACATTTCAATGGCTTTTCACCTTTATGCTTCATTTCATGTATTCTCAAAGCCAATCTTAGCGTACATGAATATGGACATTGACCGCATTTGAATGGTTTGGCCCCTGAATGGGTGTATTCATGTATTTTCAATTGATTTTTTCGAGCACATTTAAAATTACACTGAATACATATGAATGGCTTTTCACCCGAATGTGTTATCTGATGCCTTTTCCAAGTCGATCTGAATAGGCAAACAAATTGACATTTGTTACAATTGAACAGTTTTTCACCCGAATGTTTCATTTGGTGTCTTTTCAAGTCAGATCTTCGAGAGCATGTAAACCGGCAGCGATCACATCGAAATGGTTTGTTACTTTGTGCCGTTTGGTGCTGTTCTGAACAAGATTTTTTCTCGTTTCTATGTGTGATAAGAGAACCAAGCGAAGAGAATATTTCGTAACAAGCACTGCAAACGAAATTATTTTCATAGAACACTGTTCTTTCTAATTTTAAAACCACCTCAATCGGTTGATGTTCTAATATCACTGTTTTGATATCGATTTTTTCGAATTCACAGGGTACCGTGTATGAGTTTTCGAAAGAACAAGGCATATTAAATGGCGGAACCTAAAATAAATAAGAAATTGGTAAATGAAACAAGAAGCAAAACACGTGTCACAATTTGAAGCACATTACATGGAATTATCATAGTGATTTAAAATTATATAATACGGTTAAAAAAATAACAATGTATTTTAATTCTACATAAATTTATGTAGAATTAAATTACAAAGTTATTTTTCTTACCGTATTATAATGGAGTTCTACCAAGTAAATGCCGACTCAATCAATTTAATTTTATACTCCAAATTTATGTCAGCTAAAATTTGAATCGTTTTAATTTTTTACTTTTCCATGAATTTTGTCACTAAAGACAAGGTTTTGCCTTTCGGCATCTTCAGGTTTTTAGGAGCACGACTTTTCTTGAACTGGCGAGAAGTAAACATATTGTATCGTTTATATGAAAAAAAAATTTGATGTTTAAGTTAAAAAAAATTGGCAAACTATTCAAAGAACAGTTTAATCTTCCAAAATTCACCATTTTACTACTATTCCTTTAATAAAATATCAATAATATCATTCATTATAAACTCAAAAACTTGAAATCAATCTATTCAATCAGGTCAGATATGCCCGTGAATTATTTATCGATTCGTCTTCGTTATCTGGTTATTGATATTTGCGATACTGCATTCAAAATACCCGACAAATTTAACTAACCCACATAATTCACTATATCTCAATAAGATCAATGTTTTCCAATTCATATAGATTACCTACGTTAATAACAATAAATATTAGTGATTTGTGTATATGAACGCTACAAACTGTTTACTGCGCGTCAGTTTAAGTGAAATGAAATGAAATAATTAATCACCTTTTCTTGTTCACTTTCATCATCACAATATGAATCCAAGCTGGCATCAGATTTATATTCTGTTTTTATATGGTTCACCGAAGGGCCACGTTCATCGAAAGCGTTGCTTTGCAGTGGAATTTTTTCATCTTCTTCTTCTTTCTTAGTCTTAATTGGGAAAAACTAAAAATAGGAAATAATTGATGTATGAAATAATGAATTCCAACGATTTGTGAATGATTTTTACTGTTTGTTTTGCAATCGAATTCATGGAAACCTTTCAATTATATTCATATAGTAGTATTAAGCAATTCAATTTTTTATCTGTACATAGGTCGAAAAAAATATATATTTCGCTGATTGTTTGTCCCGTTCTATACCATTCATCTAATTGCGAAAAAACTTAGATGAGTTTTTATGCGGACGCCATCAAAGGGTTTTTTTTTGAGCTTCTCTTTATTTTAGAGAGTGGGGATAAAAAGGATACCAGGAAAGAGACAAGACTTGTGATTGGCTAATCGCCTCGCTACGCGCAGCTTTGTGGAATCCTAAAGGTCAAAAGAAATTATGAACAATACAGACACCCATTGCTATCGAACGGAATGCTGTGGTCAATGTCATTGGCTACCGTGACGGACCACCCCGGTTCGATTCTCGGATTTTTTTTCTCATTGCCAAACCGAGGCTTTACGAAGGCAATGAGTGTTTGTGTTGCTTAAAATTCCTTCAAAACTTTCCAATCCCGAAAAACGGCTCGCAGCGAGAGCGATTATCTAACACCATTTATTTGCTACGTCCGCGAATCCTTAAAAAGCTACTTTCTTCGAAAAAGCGAGGTTGAGCAAATGAATAACAGCTGTTCTCGTAGGATAAAAAGCATGTTAAGGTATGCCGCATGAGGTATTTATGAACCTTCTCACTTCCATAAACAGAATTCGAATACTAATATGTCTTTGCTTTGAGTGACGATATAACGCATGACGGGTACTCGTTTGATATATGTATAAATCCTTCATCTAAAGGTCTAATAAGAAATATACATAATATATACTCAAGATTATTTGAAACACAAGACAGAACAAGAATTTTTGTAGAAGTTACACGTCAACCTTGAATGACGTCAAAATAAAACAAAATGAGCGATTATTCCTTTTTTCAATTCAACAATTCAACAATTGTATAGACTGATTAGTTGTTCCTTTTTGAAGTGACTAAAACAGTTAAAAATACTAAAGATGAATTAATTAGCATTTGCGATACTTCATTCAAAAATCCTGATAATTATTAAAAAACCCATATAATTCATTTTAACTTGGTATATTCACTTTTATTCATGTATATGTAACAGTGAAACTGTTTTCTCAATGAAAATGTATCAAGTAATAGATTTGTATGGCATGATTTCACTGGTCACGATCAGGGAAATTATTGGCCCAAGTCGATGATTTGCCGGCCAAGATTTTGGTTTGCTAAACAGAGAACCAAGAAAAACACAGACAAACATAGGGCTGAAGATAGGGCGGTCAAATTTCTTGGTCTCTGTGGTCTAGTGGCAAAAGCTTTGTCTGAGCGATCAGGGGACCCGAGTTCAATTCTCGGCAAAGTTAGATTTTTTCAATTCAAAAAAAAGATCTTGGGCTTGGTGTAGATTCTGATGTCTACTGATTCATTATTTATCATAGAGTTAATCTCGTATGAATTTCACAATTAAGAATATTTGGCGCATTGGCGTAATCTGTAATGCAAAATATATTTTTTTTTTAATTAAAAAAAAAAAAAATCAATTACAGCTTGGAGAAGAATACAGTTTCACTGTAACATATATTTATAAACGATAAAACTGTTTACTACGCGTCAGTTCAAGTACATGCGTGCACCTGAATTGCCTGAAAAAGCCAAAAGGCGAAACCCTAGTTGTAAGCGACAAACTTTATGGAAAAAAAATTATACTGGATAAAAACATTCAGTATAAATGTGCAGTTAGTGTGGCCACGGACTATTTTCATATTTGCCGATGTTTTAAAGGTGGCCCAAAGTATAATTTTAAGTGAGAAGCGCAGTTAAAGAGTTAAATTCGTTAGATAGGAATGAAAAAATGGCCTTATTACATCTTCCGCAACTCGGTCATCGGCATATAACTCATCTTGCTTCACTTGCGCGCGGTCACTGCAGCCGGTCGAAAAACCTTCATTTGGAATGTCATTCTGAAGATGATCATCGCGGTTGCTATTCTGCCATTCATAAGATGATAACGATTCGTCGTCTGGTTCTATTTTAATATCCATTTTGAAGCATTTTCGATTGGCGAGGCCGAGATTTTTACACGCCAATCTATTTCGCTTGGCGTCTGACCATAGACAAAAATATAATTGCGTTCGTCCATAGACTATAAGAAATTGTCTATTTGATAGAATGTTACGTATATTTTAACCTTAAATTTCTTAGATAATAGCACTGTCTGGACAACAATTCACCTTTTATTCACATTTAAATATGTTTGGCTGTAAAGATGAATATTTGTTTTAAATATATGTAAAAATGTTTTTTCAATAATCATAAGCGATAAATTTTATTTGCAGGAAGGAAAAAAAATCCTTTAAAGGTAAAATAAAACTGCAAGAAAATAAAATATATTTGTTTTACATCGGCTTACATACGTTCATTCTCATTTTTGCTTCACCGGAATAAATTTAACCTGGCCATCCCTAACGTTATAGATTTTGTCCCAACAGCTACTTTACCTTAAATATCTATCTTAATACTAGTGATACGACGTCCAAACTTTTAGTATTCTTAAATCATAGTTTTTTACACCCTTTTGCAGAAATAAATATGAGATTTACTGGCTATTTGCGCTCTAATCGATTGAAAAAGAGAAGAGTATTTGGAATTTTTCAGTCTAAATGTCATTCAATATTAACAATTGAACATGATTTTTTTAAGGACCATATTATAAGCGCTAACAAATTTATAATATTATGTCAACACCCCATTGACAAGCGATGAAAGAGAACAATTGGTTTGTCCATAGAAATTCAAAGTCATAGATAATATTGGAAAACGGAGTTTTGACAGCCCTGACACTTGCAACATCTTAAAAGGCGATAAACATTATATTCATTTTCAAGAGAAAGGTAGATAGATGATAGTTTCGTGCATTTTTGGTTAAATGTCGGTTAACATTTGTTAGTCACCATAAGCGATAAGAGGCTCCATTGTTAGTCCGCAACATAGGCGTTTAAATGGAAACGTCGTCGTTTTCATGCGTCCGACGTTAAATATGAATACGTCGGTTTTTATGCGCGATTTTTTTTTTCAGAAAGATATATAAATATACATCAAAGCATATAAATCATTTTTTTATTGCAGTCTATACCAATAAGGCCAAAACACTAGGGGTCTTTTTTTAACCCCCTTTGGTCTGAGAGTCATTTTTCAAGGATAGTCCTACGAAGGTATAATATCCCAAAAGAGTGTTACGAAGACTGGAAAAAAATAGATTTAAGTTGAGGTATTCAAGTTTGCTTTACTGACGAATCTTTTAAATACTAACAATTTGTAATGCTATTCATTACTGCAAGATAATTTAAGTAAAACCAGAAACAGAGATCTATACTAATGGATCTGTCCTAGCACAGTATGGCATCGTAAATTTGCTGTAGGCCTTCAGCTAATTTTATTGGCTACCAAGTCAGCGTGGCCAACTGGCCCGTGAGCTGGTCGGACCAACCTTAATAACTCTTCCCGCTCAGAGGACATCAAGGACAATTCCAGCTATCAAATAAGTATAAAAATATAATTTTACTGTGTTTTAGTACTAAATACAAATTGGCACGACATGTGGACTCCTCGCGGACAGCTTATCTTATTCCAAATGTTCTTCTACAAGAACTGCCTGTTACTCAGTTGCTCAACTTCTTATTTTCAATGAGAGCGTGGAATGACAGGATACGAGGATAAGAATATGACTTGTGAGTAGCTAATCGCTGTCTCTATGCGTCGAATTTTGATATCAGAAAAGTAGGAAGGGATAAAAAAAAACATTAAAAATGATTTCTTTCGAACAGAATCGGTTTATCGACTGAAAAAATCTGCGAGCGGTCCGTCACGAACGTCAACGACATTGACCACTGCACCATGGACCGGGACAAACCATATGATAAATAAAAATGCCATTTCAAAGGCTTAAACCACTGCCCGGGCAAGCCCGAGTATGACTCGGGCATTGAAATTCGTCAAAAGCGGACATCACGAGATTACTCGGGCAAACTTCATACGAAAATTACGAATTTGATCTAGTCCAAGCAAGAGCTGGAAACAGACTAACAGATAAAAAATATGATATCGCAAATTTGTGTGTGTATTTTGCATTTTCAAATGTGTACATATGTGCACATTTGCATATGTTAAATCAATTGGACCGGCAAGTGGTTTTTATGATTATTAAAATGCCTGTGGTTTTAAATTAAAATACTTAATTACATAGAAAAATCTAATGTTAATTCTGTAAGGGCCGTGGTTCAATGGCTAACGTCGTTGGCTTCCGTGTTGGACCGCCTGGGTTCAATACCTTGTGTGAACAGATTTCTCAGTCGATAAATCGATTCTGACAGTGACAATGGGTATTTTTGTTGTTAAAAATACCTTCCCACCTTACCGATCCAAAAGATAGAGGGATTGTGACTGCGATTAACTAATCACTAGTCCTTGTATCATAGATATATAATAACAAACAATAGATTCCCATTGACCGGACGTGTTTTATTTCGCTCCCGTATTATTTTGCTTAATTTGCGCAATTTTTGCGATATATTGATTTATTTCGTTTGCTAGTTATTTGGGCAGGTCGAGAGTCGTCGGTTATCTAATTTAATATTCGATTCGAGCTTTTTTAACGATTCTAGAGACATTTTTGTCAATCGGATTGGCTGTGATAGCTTACATATTCTCACTGTGCGTGATCTCAATTGGAAATTGATCGATTCCCTGTGATTATTTAGCCTTCCTCGCGATTGTGTCTCATCAGATGGATCGGTACGAAGGTACTCGTGTGTTTTATCGGTAATTTTTATCGAAAGTGATCGTATTAATCGTGTGTTTTGTGTGTGACATCGTGTGCAACAGTCGCATATTCGTACATACGGATATCAGTGCTTCTAGAAGCTTAATCTCGCGCATAGGGCCCCCCTAAGGGTCTTATTGCGCCAAGGTTTGTTCCGGCATGTTGTGGTGAGGGCCCCCCTTACGGAAATTGCCTATTTTTGCCATTTTTAGTAGTTTTTGAGTAGAATTTCAAGAATTTTTTTTTTTTTGCTTTCTGAAATTTTTTTTATTGTTATTTTTGTTGCTTAGTTACGTATGGAACATTCTGGTTTTTTCTAGAAATTTCCAGTCTGATATTTCAACAATTTAAAAAAAAAAACCACTAGAACCAAACCCCCTCTGTGTAAATTCACTTTTTATTTCAAAAAAAAATAAAAATATATAGATTTTCAAATCACTTGCTGTATCACTAGAGATACTCAATTAGGATTGATTGTAAGTCACAAAAAAAAAATTACACTATTTTTTAACTTCAATTGCTTATCTTCTCAAAGATACTTTTAGGACTGGTTGATAGTCCAAAAAAATAAATAAAAAAAAACTTTCACACTAGAAGATACTACTAGGACTAGTTGGTTACCAATTACCAAAAAAAATATATATATATATTTAGGCGGAAATATCGCGCGATTTTTCTGTCCGAAGTAAATTCGATAAAGTACCCATATTTTAGTGTCCGTTACGACATTATTAAAAATGTCGAAACTTCGGTCTCGAAATGGTGCACGGTCGTCATCGTCGTCGGCGGGTCCAACCCCGATCCCGCGAAAAACGCCGCCCGGGACTGCCCCGGTCGGGTTCCAGCCGATTGCGATCCCGTGATACCGGTAGATAGAATGGACAGATGGATAGTGATGGTGCCCGACTATTCGGCCGCCTCGGACGGTGATGCGTTGAACCAAAATCATATTCGAACGGATAATATCAATAGCGCGGTTGCTGAAGGTCACTCGTGGGACCTACTTGAGAGAATACTTGAGAGAATGCGAGGCTGGACACAAACTAACAGATAAAAAATAAGTGCATATATGCATATGTAAAATCAATTGGACCGGCAAGTGGTAAAAGAGTAATTTTGTTAACTACTCTTTTGGCTGAAAATTACTTAATAATGCCATCTTGTTGTATTGTGCAATGTGCATATCCCGTAAAAATTTTATAACCAAAATTTATTTGAGTGTATCGAAAACATATTTTAGTTATATTTGATAACTTCACTGTCGTTCTAAGACCCTCTCTGCCAATAAGCAATAAATAATTATCCAACTCCACCATTTTCTATTGTCACCAGTCATGCATTCCTCTTTTGTCAGCGGTGGTAGAAAAAAAAATGAAAGTCATATTTCAAATTTTCCCGATCGGCTTGGATATTGACACCGCCTTATGTGGTAGGTCATCAGAACTCTCTCGAACGATCTATTGTTCACCTCAGCCGTTGAGTCAGTCGATATCAGGAAATAAATTCATTCTTATAATAATCTATATTGCAATCTATAGCGGTGCAATGTAGAGTTATTTCAATTTCTCTTATCTCTTGACGCCCGACAATGCATGTGCTTCATAAAAAGTTCATAAGGCGATAAATCATCCCTTATCAGCGGGCGCATGTGTTAACGATTTTTGAAACGGCCATTGTTTTTTCTTTCTAAAGTAACCGTTTGTTTTCATACAGCAGTGAGAGATTGGACGGCATTGAGAATGCACGCGCCTAATCCTCTCCCTAAGAATTAAATTCGCGTCAAATTCCTGATATCTTCTTCGCTATCGTAATATTTGTGTGTTGTATAACGTCTGTGTAAACTATAAACAATTAAATAATGGATGCTAACCGCAACCACATAACGCTTTGAGATCGTCTTTTCTTTTATAAGAGTGCCATGTTTCTCCTACTCCGTCCCCAAAATCCCTCTTCCTGAGTGTCGGATAGGAGGCTCCTTCTCGATTTACGAGGGAGCCGGAATAAAGGTCTTCTCAATATAAACAGTTGATTACCCTCTCCTGCACAATTGACAAAAACGTAGATAGAAAATATTCTAATAGTTTCGATGGTTTCGGCGGTAACTTTGTGGAAGTTCATTTTAATATAAAATTTAAAATAACTTTGATTATTCCACGTATTGTGTAACTAACTGTGACACGTGTTTCGCCTCTTTCAGAGGCATCTTCCTTGTTTCCTTAAGAAGGAAAAAAACCCGTAATCCATTTTGTAATTTCATAATTTAAAATGTTAGAATCAATCTTGCTTCATTACTCAAGCAAACTTTGCGATAATAAGTCTGAAGATGCCTCTGAAAGAGGCGAAACACGTGTCACAGTTAGTTACACAATACGTGGAATAATCAAAGTTATTTTAAATTTTATTTAATATAGCAAATATTCTCTTTAAGCCAATAAATAAGTCTCTTACCTCTTGCTTGAAAACGCTTGGCTCACATTTCTGTCACAATAAATGAAAACATGAATAAAATTATAAAAAAAAGGAATAATAAAAAAATATATTTATTCAAATAAGAGCTATCTCCAGGAGATATGTAAGCGATAAAATCAAATCTTTCTAGAGTTAAATCTGAAAACACTGTATTAAATGACTTGCATTTAAATATCTTTTCGGCCGAATGTGTCACTTTATAATATTTGAAGTAAGTTTTTAAACCATATCCACTCCCAACTTGGAGCATTTGGACTCCTCATGGAGTTTATCTCAACATATATTTTTTCTTTCCCATATGAAGATTTTTTCTCATTGCAAAGATAATAAACGATAGATTTATGATTTTAATGTACATGATATATTAATGAAGCTGTTCCGCAGTTAACGTGTTAACCTGAATGCTTCTTTTGATGATTTTTTAAGTTCTTTCTCGTATAACATGAATACTGACAATGGTTGCATTTGAATGGTTTTTCACCCGAATGACCTATTTTGTGACTTTTCAAGTGTGAACTTTGGGCACATGAAAATTGACACTGATCGCATTTAAATGGCTTTTCGCCCGAATGTTTCATTTTGTGTGATTTTAAGTTTGACCTTTGAGTACATGAAAACTCACACTGATCGCATTTGAATGGTTTTTCACCCGAATGTCCCAATTTGTGTGTTTGTAAGTTAGAACTTTGGGAACAAGAAAACTGACACTGATCGCAATTGAATGGTTTTTTACCAGAATGCTTTAATTGATGTTTTTTTAATAAAGAGCTTTGACCACATGAATATTGACACTGATCGCATTTAAATGGTTTTTCACTGGAATGTTTTATTTTGTGACTTTTCAAATGTGAACCTTGGGCACACGAAAATTGACATTGGTCGCACTTGAATGGTTTTTCACTCGAATGTCTCATTTTGTGTGTTTTCAAGTTCGAACTTTGAGAACATGAAAAATGACACTGATCGCATTTGAATGGTTTTTCACCCGAATGTATCTTTTTGTGTGTTTTCAAGTTTGAGCTTTCGGAACATGAAAATTGACACTGGTCGCATTTGTATGGTTTGACTAAATTTATGACAGTCACAACCGGTTGATGACTTAAAATCTCTTTCTTGATGTCGAATTCTTCGATATCAATACAGGTTATGGACGATTCTATCTTAGGGGAGATCTCGCAAGGTGAAAGCTAAAAGAAAAAGAGAACTGGTAAGAAATACGATACAGGAATAATTGAAAAAAAACGATTATTGTCTATAAATTATTAACATTAATTAGCAAGGTCAGCACCACGTGAACACTTCTATTATCCATATCCAATTTCCCCAAATTCGAAGCATATAGTCGGGTGCTTTCAGGTTTATTAAGTCAACCGACACCATTTTTCGTAAATTCTTTTCTATTTAAGCATAAGCAACTTCGAGGTCTCAAATGGCAACATTCGATATATATTTATATCACATTGAATTACGAAAGCCCAGTCTAATCTTTGCAACACCAGAATAAATTTTAATATGACAGAATAATAATACAATAAATGAAAAAAAAACTTGATGAAGTTGTGTCATGGACGTATCGAGGACTGTGAACAGTTAACATCATTTCATATGACTGTGAATTTACTATTTTCATATCCGCGTCCTATTCGGAGCACATGGCCATTGTAATATGATGTCAATTTTGCACCCCGATTGGCTATCATCAAATGAATTTTTCATTATTTGTATTTATTTAATCGGTTTGAAACCTATAAACATGCAAAATAATACTAACGTAAATATTGTGAATATTAACATTATCAAGAGTTTTGACAGCCCAGATGACCTCTTTAATCTTTTTGGAAAATGTCTTTTAAGGAAACTATTACAACAAAAACTTTCATTCATTCTGTAACGCCTTAAGTATAGTTGCCCACCGGTGGGTCATTAGCTGTCATAATTCAAACATATGCGACACACCGGTGGTTTTGTAAGCTTTAAAACAGTTAAAAACCGACTCCACTGAGTAAAATAAAAGACACAACGAAGACCATAAAAGCATAATTTGAAAGAAGCATTAATTACCTCTTTGCTGACATCAAATTTAGTTTCTGTCTTTAGACATTTCGTCAAAGGGTCACAATCTTCAATATCGCTTTTTTGAAATTCAATTTCGATTTCTTCTTTTTTAATATCTCTGGAGTTGGCCAGGAAAGTCTATGAAAATAAATAATTCATAACTTAATAAAAGTACATAAAAAATTATAATAAACAAATATTCTTAATAGTTCTGGTTGCTCGCCATTGCCTAATATATTTCCAAAAGGTTACAGCTTTACAAATCAATCGCTTCTCAAAAGATATTATTTTGTAATTGTAACGTCGTTAGGGGTATATTTATTTATTGATTGAGTAGGCATTTACTTGGTAGAACTCCATTATAATACAGTTAGAAAAATAACAATGTATTTCAATTCTAGAGAAATTTCTTTTATATATTTGTTGATAGCTATTTCGGCTTACGCACTCGTCAGAACTATGACGAGGGCGTTAGCCGAAATATTTATTTTTCTTACCGTAGTATAATAATTTGTTCGTTTTGTTTCCTTTACATCCCTTCTTTGCTTCATTCAAAGAAGGGTCAAGGGTTGGGGGAAAATACCAAGATTCATTCTTTCACTCATTTTAAGTACCTACTAATAATAAATTGGATTTCTTGAGAACAAGAGCGATTTCGACTGTCATGAAGATTATCAACTGATAAGTAATACAAATATCGAAAGAGATTTTCGATAACACAAAAGCTTATTGCCTTAGAACAGAATCGATTCGTCGACTAAAAATATTTTCTCGTACCGAGAATCGAGCCCGGGTAGTCCGTCAGGATGTCAACGACGTTGACCACTGCACCACGGATCGAACAAAAAATAAAGCTGGTCTTTAATAATAAACATGTATAAAAAATCATTCCTGATAAAGAATACGATCCCTGAGGTCAAGTTGGAAGAGTTTTGTCCCAGCGAACAGGTAGACCCTGGTTCAATTCCCGGCAAGTCAATTGAAAAAGATATCTTGCACTGGGTGTATGTAATATTTATCGTTGAATTGTTCACGAATGATTCATTATTTGTGATTGAGTTAATCTCGTATGACTTTCACAATCAAAAATGTTTGGCGTATTGGAATTAGCATTGTATTTGGCATTCAAGATATATATTTTGAGTGTATGTTTAATATTCAAAATTTAAATCATATTTTTCTTAAATACCGATCAAGGGTTAAACACCTAAATGTACACGAAAATGCTTATTTCGTGAATCAACTAACTGATCAAAGTTTTTCCTGTTTTAAGTAAAGGGTTTTTTTGTAAGGACGCTTAGTTTTGAAATGTAAATAAAACAAGTTGTTTGTGAGATTTCGACTAAATTTTAATTTCATTTGTAAGTATGTTTTACGGCATTGAATATGGAATATAGCATCAAATGTCTGCCAATATCCATTCATTATAAAAATGGGCCATGTCGCTAAAGTTGACTTTTTTGACAAATTTGGGTAAACTTCCAACTGCTCCAGCACCCAATCAGGCGTTGTCTGCGGTCGTTTACCTGAAGTTCCTCGGTTAGTTGGATTTTATACGGGTGCAGAGATAAGGCCCGATTCAAAATTCGCCAAGTTGAAGTCGCAGAAAAGCCAAGTTCTTGTGAACATCGAGAAATAAGCCGCCTTGGGTTTTCCTGTACACTTTCACACACAGCAGCAATGTTTTCACCAGATATTGTATTTTGATGACGTACAGGTAGGTGTTGGCCGATTATTTACCAAACTGGTTGACTCAAATTTGGCCACTAAACAATGAATAATCTACTCAGCAGGACAAAGTAACATATTTTGAGCGTCCCTATTGAAATACCCTTTATATGCAACTTATCAAAACTAATATTACGGGAGCAAAATTGTGTGGCGATGGGAAAATATTTAGTGGAAAAGCTTATCTTAACTAAAATTCTTGTGAGGTAAACAAATATGGGTGTATTACCTCTTCGGCCACGCGGTAATCGTCAAGGCAAATAACGCTTCTTGCTTCACTTGCTCGTGGTCGACGCAGCCAGTAGAAAGGCCTTCATTTGGAATGTCGTAATGAGACAATGATTCGTCGTCTGGTTCTATTTTTATGTCCATTTTCGACAGTATGCAATGCGGTATGCGAATTTACGAAACAATAATCAATGATGACAAGGCTTAACCATAGACAAAAAGTATAATTCTTTACCATAGACGATAAGATATTGTCTATCCATTACAAGATTAAAAGGATTTTTTTCTTAAATATAATTCCATCGAATAGCACGAACTTAACCTCAAATAAGTCTTATATTCTATAAATTCAAGCAAAATTTGCGATTTGTTGACGATGTGAAAAAAAAGTCTTCAAAGATAATAGAAAGCAAAAATGGTGTTCTATAGAAACTGAAAATAAAATCGCTGATGACATTAACATAACAAAATATTGCCTTATAAATTGCAATCAATTGGGAAGGATAATCAAAATAGTAACAATTTTTGAGTACATGTAACTTTCTTTTTGCATCAGGACCGGTTTCGGTTTTATTGCGTGCATTATCAAATAATAATGCTCGTCAGTATATAATCAATTGATAATACGTTCCATGAGAAACATCAGAAATGATTCTAAAATTTAAAGGTGCATAAAGTAAAAAAAAAAACAAATTTTAATTCTACAGAAACTATTTTTTATATTTTTTGATAGCTTTTTCGGCATACGCCCTAGTTCTGGCGAGGGCGTAAGCCGAAAGAGCTTTCAACAAGTATAAAATAATTTCTGTAGAAATATAAACATTGTTATTTTTCTGACCCTATTCAATAAGGAAGGTGTGAAAAGTGACATTTTATTAGTACTTGTCCTGATTTAATTTATTGGATCAGGTTTGGTTTCGTTCTTCGCGAGCCTTCTCAATTGATAATGTTCTCCAGTTAATAACCAATCAATAATGCTTTCCATGAGAAAAACAGTCCCGATCTAAAACAAATTATGTGGAAAAAGGACAAAAGAAATTGTAAATATTTTGTCAAAATGCTTTTCTTTCAGGTTTCTTGTGAAAACTTTAGAGGTCATCAATTGGAAAGGGTGAAGCCCATTGAACACAAATTTTAAAATGACGGGCAACTTCTCTTATTAAGGATTTTATTTAATTTTAAATTGTATACATATTCGTCCAAAAAGAATGGAATGGAAATTATTTGTTGATACAAACAACCTTCATATCTTGGGTAATTCAACGAAGGCTGGGCA